>PVJI01005853.1:0-92160 GCA_004026765.1 Micronycteris hirsuta | reverse complement strand
TATCTTTATCGTATTCTTCATTTGTTCAACTATTTCTTCCAGTTTTGTGAGCATCCTGATTACCAGTGTTTTAAACTGGGCATCTGTTAATTTGGCTATCTCTTCGTCCGTTAGTTGTAATTTGTTCTGATCTTTCATTTTGGCCATTTTCATTCTTTTTTATCTCGGCGCCCCTGTCGGAGTCTTAGGTGTTTGTTGGGGCCTGGCAACCTGGGTCGCTTTTTTGTGACGTTTCCTCTGGGGGCGGGGCCTGGGAGGGAGCAATGGCGTCTGCCGTTCACCGCCACTCCCTATCACCCTCTGCTCCCCAATTCCCCACTGCCTTTTCCGCCAGTCTCGGTCCTGCTGGTTCCCACTGGCCTCTCCGGTTACACCGCCGGCCTGCGAGGTTCACCCGTTCCTCGGGGTTGTGTTTTGTTTAGGCGCTCCCGGGGTGAGTTCCTCCGGGCAAACTGCCTCTCACTCCGCTCCTCTGCTTGGTTCTGCCCCGCTTACCGGCCTGGATGTACGTCCTCCCCAACTTCCTGGATGTCGGACTTCCCTTCAGTTCGATTCTGTCCGTTCTGATTGTTTATTTTTCTCTATTGAGTTCGTTGTTTAAACTCTCTGGTTGTGAGCGGCGGCACAGTGCGTCCACCTACGCCGCCATCTTGGCCTGGTTACCTTATTTCTGACCTGAAATTAATGAGTGAAAAGCTGCCCTGAGACCTCTTGCAAGTCCTGTGGACTTCTGTAGTTGATGTAGGTTTCCAGTGATGGCCCAGTAATATGGCATCTTATTGGCTCTTTTATGACAGTTCTCTCTTTTCAGTAGTTGGCCTTTATATAGTAGTAGTCATTTAAAAACTTTCATATTAAAAGGGGAAGAGAAATGCACACATAAGAAGCATACTAAAATTAATCTTTGCTTTTAACAGTACAAACATGTTTGCAAGCCATTAAGTCTATCCTGCCAAAAGAAATAGCTGTTCAGATGCTTGTCAAGTGGTACAGTGTGCACAGTGCTCCAGGTGGACCAAGCTATCACTCCGAGTGGAATTTATTTGTGACTTGTCTCATGAATTTGATGGGTTATAACACAGACCGCTTAGCATGGACAAGAAATGTAAGTACATCCAGTTGTTTTTTTCCCCAAGTTATTTTGGTATCAGCGTAATGTTTGCATAAATAGTAATATCTCTTTCAGGGTATATAGCAGATCAATTTTCTAATAAGCATACTTTATTCAACAAAATGAAATAATACTAAAGTGTATTATATCTATATTGTAAATTGAATATTGTTTCATATTTAATACCATTTTACTAGTAATTATAATTATTGTACTTTTATTATGTGACAAAGCGGGTTTTGCTATTAGTTATCATTTCATCTTTGTAAAATGACTGCAATTTATGCTAGGATTGGTAGTAATAGTCTTGATTTTACTGATGAAGAAATTGAGTTACAAAGAGCTCACAGAATGGAGATTTGCTCAGAACTCAGCTTAGGCTGTGTCTGCCGACTCACGGGTCAGTGTTTCTTTCTGAACACAGATTGCTTGGTCTGTGGGAAGGAATGTTTAATTTGAGGGGGATTGAAGCTGCTTAAGCCTGAGTATCTGTAGAAAGCTGTGTCCCTCATCTCCTGCCCCAGAGACGTCCTTAGAAGGCCCTTCACAGCTATTTGCGAAATCAGGAAGGGAGAGCCTTCAGTTTGATTTCCTCTCAGCTCTGGAGGTCACTCCCAGGACAGCCTTGCCCAGGTGACTGCAGAAATCGCTCTTTTGTCAAGTTAACTCAGCTGTTTCTGTCTGTACATTTTAGATCATTTTAGATTTGTACTGGCAAATCCCCGCCCCCTCTTTTCTTTAATCCTCACTTGAGGATGTGTTTTTTGTTGATTTTGGAGAAAGAGAGAGAAACAGAGAAAGAAACATCGATGTGAGAGAGAATCATTGATCAGTTGCCTCCTGTATTGCAACCTAGGTATGTGCCCTGACTGGGAATCAAACCTGCAACCTTTTGGTGCATAGGATGATGCTTCAATCCACTTAGCCTCTGGCCAGGGCCTGGCAAATCCATTTTAAATATCATTTATTTTTCTTCACTGTGAAAGGCTACATGCTTATTGAGGAAAATTTTCAAAATAGAAGAATTCTGAAAAGGAATATAATACTATACAGAGATGACCAGCCACAACTGTTTTAATATTTCATTTTAGAACATAATATCAATGAAAACTTCCCATGATTTAAATTCTTCAGTTAAAACCTCTAGTTTTATTATCCTCATAAAAGGATACTATGTGGTGTTTTCATACGTAACCAACAGCTAGTCCTTGAACACTGTTGAATCCAGTTTTTTTAATGGGTAATTCGCAAACATTCTTTTACACATTTGCTTATATATGTGCACATACATATACACACACATATACATACACATACACATATACATATACATATAGTCCTTTCCCAAGACTTGAACCTTAAAAGAGGGATTACTAGGTCAAATAATGTTCAGAAAGGATTTTCCAGTCGACATTCTCACTAGCATCATTTAAAAGTGCCCACGTTACCACATTGATGATTGGTGGTATGGTGAACCTTTGTCAGCTTCGTGAGAAATTTTATCTTATTTCTGTGTAAATAAATGGGAACGGTTTTTCCAATTCTCATTGGTCACTTATAGTTTTTATTTTTTGACTGGCATAACACGTCCTTGCCTGTGTTTCACTCTCTTCTTAGCCCAGCAGCCAGAGTCGTCCTGTCGGATAAAGTCAGGTTGTGTCACTCCTGCTTGGAACCCTCGTGCCCCCATCCTGCTCTGAGTAGAGGCCAGAGGCCTTCCCCCAGATAAGCTGAGCTTAGGTCTTCTTCACATGTCACCTTAGTGCAGACTGCCCTGTCCCTTCCGTGTAGAACGTTCGACTCCCCACACTTTACCCCTTCACCTGTTTTATTCCCTCCTAGCACTGATTGAATGTAATATGCTACGTATTTTACTTACTTTGTGTGTGTGTCTCTCCTCCTCCTGTCGGCATGTCAGTCCTGTGCAGGCAGGGTTTTTCCTTTCTTCACTCTCTCCAGGGCCTGCGGCAGGGCCTGGCTGGCACGGGTGCTCAGTGAACATTTGTTGAGTGAACGCCCTTTCTGTGTGAACGAGATAGCTTTCAGAGTCTGTGTGAGTTGTAGCATATGAGAGGATTGCCCTCGGTGATTTTCCTGAGAAAACTCAAGTCCACTTCAGCTTTTTGTAGTTTTTGTGTGTCACTGTCCTTTGGAACTTGTTGACAAGTACAGATTGTTGTGCTCCGTTCTCCAACAGATTTCTATGTTGTGGGAGGACTGAGCACCCACTGTGATTTCTTCTGTAAAGAAGGACATGGCTCTCTGACTTGTTCATTGTGTGACAGTCCTAAAGGCGGGAACAAGAGAGTTGGTTTTGAGCCCAGGTTATTCATTTTATAAGTGGCCGTAGTTCAACCCTTGCTGTGTTTCGTCCTTACAGTCAGAGCTCAGGATGGAACAGTATTGTCAGATTGTGTTTTCGTGTGCTTTGTCCAGCTTTAGCCTTTTCTTTTCCACTTAAAGAATGGGGTGGAGAGTCGGGAGTACAAAATTTCTGCCAATGACTAGTTATGTGTTTTCTTTGTACTTTCCTTAATTCACTGATGTAGTAAATAGGAGCACTGGGCCAGATGGTGCTTCCCTCTGGTGTCCTTTGGGACGCTCATGTTTTTGTCAGATACAGGCCCCTGCCATGGGCCGGGCCTGACGCCAGGCTTTCAGGTGCACATTGGGCAAGACAGACGGTTCCGTTCATGGGATAGACTATGTCTGGGGAAGGCAGGTAAATGAATATTTCACATACAGGTTATGCAGGATTGAGGTCAAGGATGCACAAGAGCATAGAACAGGGTTGGCTGACCTGTGAATTACTAAAATAATGAAGATAAAGCAGATCTGTATATGCCACAGAGGTGTGTATGTCAGACAGTTTCTGCTGTTTCATGCCCATAATTTCAGGTCTTATGACCCTGGGAACAGTGGCAGGGACACCTCTCTGTGGGATTGGACACTGTGTGTGTGTGCACTAATGTACAGGGTGGGGAAAGCTTATTCTTGTATTATTATTTATGAATTATGAACAACTGTAACCTACTTTTCCCTTTCCTGTATTTTGGCTGAATTTTTAGGTAAGATAACTATCATGTCATCTGTTGCTTTGATTTTAGTCTTTTTGGTTTGGTTTTGTTTTTTGATAAATACTGTGTGTGAGTTGGGCTATGTTTTATTTGAATGGTCCGCAAGAAAGAAGAACCTTTTCTCTTATTAGCTTTAAAAATTATTTTATTCAGTTTTATATTTTAATATTCAGTTTTTTAAATTACTTCCACCTTCATTTAGTTTTTATAGAGACATAACTTTTAGGGGAATGGGAGTAATTGAAATACAAATATATGTGAGTTCTCTGGAGCATAAGAAGTAGCCATCGCTGTCTTTCGAGTGGTTGATGAGGTGGCCACGAGAAGGAGCAGAGGCGGCAAAGGTTGTGCCGGAGGGAATTGAGTAGGAGCGAACTCTCAGAAAATGGCTTTTATGTAACCGAATTAGTGAGGATAGGCCAACTACCGTACCAGGAGTCCTCAAGAGATACAGCGGCTCACACACGGTACAACTGTGTGTCTTGCTGCTATGACGGTGCTTAGCAGGTAGACAGGCCACACAGCTATTAGGGCCCCAGGCTGATGGAGCACGTGCCATCTCCAACTTGAGTGCTGACTCCATCTAGTCAGGTTCAAGGTGCAAGTGCCTGGAGGAGCGTTCGTGCGTTGTCGTGCCCAGGAACTGGGCCTGGAGGTGGCGGCATCCGCTTTCCTCAGAGTCTCACTGTCACAGGGCCACACCTAACTCTGAGGGCGGCAGGGGTATGCAGCCTGGCTGTGGGGCCAAGAGAAGGAGGAGAACACAGACTTGGAAAGGAACTCCCTGTCTCCACCATAGAATTGTTAGACTGTCCACTGTGGACAGACTCTAAATAAAATGTCTGCTTCATTCTGGCATGTGGCTGACATTGAGTTGGTTCTTTGAGACGTGGCATATTTGGTTATGGCTCGTGGTCCTTGTTCTTCTGAAGGAGTGAAGGTACACATCATCACAGAGGTAGAGGAGGAAAGGGAACTCCCATTGAAGTGCCTCTGAGCCCAGGCACTGTGCGTCACATGCATGATTTCACTTACTCTTCACAGTGATCCTAGAAGACAGGTATTTATTTGTACTATGTTTTGCCAGGCAAAGAATGAGTTTTGATCACTCAGTTTCCATGGTTGGTGGAAGTAATTTCTGAGTCTTTTTAGTTGATCAGTTGACGGTGACAACTTTATATGATTTTGTCTTCTCTTTTGGGGTTATTTTCCAGTTTGACTTTGAAGGATCACTTTCCCCAGTAATTGCACCCAAAAAAGCAAGGCCTTCTGAGACGGGATCTGATGACGTAAGTATTATTTCTTGTTGATATTAATTGACTTGTAGGTACTTTTACAGGCCTCCCATTTCTGTGGTGCGTATACTGATTTGGGTGTACAAGCACACCTCGTTTTACCGTGCTTCACCAACGCTGTGTTTTCAGAATTGAAGTTTTGTGGCAACCCTTCATCGAGCAAGTCTGTTGGCACGGCACTGTTCTTCCAACAGTGTGTCTGTGTCACATTTGGACAGATCTTGCAGTATTTCAGACCTTTTCATTATTGCATGTGTTGCGGTCATCCGTGATCAGTGATGTTTGATGTTACTTGTTGTCGTTACTTTGGGGCACCACACACAAACTGCACCCATGTAAGGTGGCGAACTTAATTGATACATGTTGTGTTTTGTTCTGACTCCTCTGCTGACTGGCCATTCCCCGTTCCTTGTGCCTCCCTCGCCTTGGGCCTCCCTTTTCCCTGAGACACAACTAGTAACCCTACGAAGGCTCCACGTGAAAGGAAGAGGTACGCATCTACTCCTGGTGAAGATGCTGTAAAGATTGTTGAAATGGCAACAAATGACTTAGAATATTGTGGAACTCACTTAGCTCTTCTTTTTCAGCATCGTGATTTTTTTTTCATATTCTTAGATCACTTAATGTGAAAATGGAACTTGAATTGCTTTGTTTTTTTAGATGATGAAATTACAAGGAGGCCTGATTTTAAAATTAATATCCTTTTCTTCTTTGCAGGATTGGGAATATTTACTGAATTCAGACTACCATCAGAAGGTTGAGTCTCACCTTTTGAATAGATCTTTATGTCTGAGTCCTTTGCAAGCTTCTCAGATGAAGGATGAAGACTTACCACAGAATCTCAGTCTGGATTCTTCTACACTCCTCTTCCCTCATATCCCTGCAATTTTTTTTGTTCTTCACCTTGTCTATGAGGAGCTTAAGTTGAATACTCTGATGGGGGAAGGAATTTGTTCACTTGTTGACCTCCTTGTTCAGTTGGCAAGGTAAATACTGTCCGTAGAGTGGAAACTTACAGAGGTACTTACGTGACTTGATCTTAGCCGTGAATGTTATAGAGGAAACTTGGAAATAGATTTCTGAAATTGGCCTTCTTAAAGTCCCAGAGCATTTTTATAAACCACAGAACTATTTGAAGATATTGGCTGTGTAAGGGCCTGTGGGTCATACTGGGGTTGCTGGTTTTGTCCTAAGGCCAGTGGGAAGTGAAGAAAGTGTGTTAACAGTGGGGATGCCCTGCTGAGCACGTCTCGTTGACAGGATGGCTGGCCGCATGTGGTGGAAGTTCTGTGACAACACCTGCTGTGCTGTAATACTACCTACATTCAGATAGCGCTACACTTCACGGCATCATAGTTTTGCTGCATAAATTGTGAACAAACGTAGGCATCTTGATCCTCATTTAGTGATGAGAGTACCTGGTTGAGTGTGTTTCCAGGAACATGACTCTCGGCTAGCTGCGGGCTCTCGGCTGTGCTGTGTTGTCACCGCCTGTGATCATCTCTGTCCTCGGGGTTCCTAGTGGACCTGTGCCCAGATTGTCCTAATAATGCCCTTTAACAGCCGTGCTGGGAGCCTGTGTTTGGCGCTGGATTCTAAACACACTTGGGCATTATTTACGCCCTTGTGATCCTTGATGGTAAAGAGAGTTGAACCAAAATGTCAAGTCTGAGTTAAGATTATAGCATATTTTCTAATTTCCTTGATTTTCCTGAGATACTGAAATTGTTTTCTGAGACATAGCAGTTTTAATTGATGGTCAGTTTCTTTTAGGAAAAATCTTACTATCATGAAAATTTTTTGTCATGAAATGATTTCCAAACTAATCATGGGCTTTCTGAAATAAACAATATTTGTATAATGTTTTATATTTTTATAAGGTATTTTAAAACTTCACAGTGGGAAAACCGGTGTTTCCCCATTTTCTACAAGAAAACATTCAGGTTCTGGAGATAATTTACTGGAAATCACACAGCGAATAAGTAACGGAGGATGAACTAGGCCACAGTGTTTTTACAGTAGTTTTGCTTCTACAGAATGTGCAAAAGGAGTTTGGGTTGCATTTATCATGTTGGGTACTGGAAAGTCTAGAAATAGAATAAAGAGACTCTAGATTTGATTACCGTCTTTCTAAGTAAGTTTCTAAATTGAAAAGTTCAACCAGTGAATTCTAACCCTGGGGTGGGGCGGATGCTGTAATACCTTCCTTATTATTTCTATTTTATATGTTCCTGTTGTTTCAGGGACTTAAAATTGGAGCCTTACTTAGATCATTACTACAGAGATTACCCAAGGCTTGTCAGAGCCACTGGACAAGTGTGCACAATTGAGCAAGGTGAGCATTTGTGTCGTTAAAGAGTTTGTGAACAGTGTAGTGACTTTTGCTTCTGTCGTTCTTACCATTAGTCTCTTAAGTCAGGGGGCAGGGCCTTTCCACCAGGCAGATTTTAGTTTGTGCTTGATCTCTGGTTTGCAAAAAGCCATAGCTTTCGTAGTGTGTGGGGAAAATCATACCCACCCCTAAGGTTCTGCGTTGCAAAAGCTTAGAGAGCTTCCAATGCCCGTGCTTGTCATCCAAGTGAATGATATTAAATTTAGTTCCTCAGTTGCACTGGCCACATTTCCAGTGCTCAGTAGCTGCGTGGGGCTAGTGGTTGCCATATTGGAACATGTTCATTATGTTGCCTGAGCTACAGAGACTCAGGATTCGGGGCCAGTTATTAGGACACAGAGGAATCCTGGCTGTCTCTGCTGTTTTCTCACCTTTTAGGTTTGGGTAGAAAATGGTAGTTAGGTTCTTTATGTGCCTTGAGCACAAAAATTTGCTCTCTTTCCATCCAGTATGGGATGAAATAGTAACTATTTAAATTCTACATTGTGTAATATAGTCAGCTTGTTTACTGTGGCAGAAAACATGGAACATTTTGGGAAACACAGAAAATGCTATCCTGCTCAGTAGTATGAGGGGGGACCCCCCAAAACCCCAGAAATTATTTATAAAAAATTGTGTGTTTATTCTTACATGTTTGAACTTCAGTCACCTTCCAAGTACTCTCCATTTGATGCAACACCTTGAGATGTTTTTTCCATTGCGCAAAACCGTTTTTGAACATCGATTTTGATGTCTTTTAGTGCTTCTACTGTTTTCGGGTTTTTATGTCACCTCTTCCACATCAGAAAACTGTTTCCATTTGAGGACATTTAATTCAGGGAAACAAAAAAAAGAGCTGCTCTTGGGTGAATAGGGAGGGCAGGGGTATGGGGGTTAAAAGCAGCTGAACACTCAGTGTGGTGTGGGCAGATGCACTTGTAAATCACCCATCATAAATGGGCAAACGTATTGAAAGAGTCTTCAGAAAAATTCTCTTTAGCTGAATCTAGCCTCTCACTACCACGCCAGCTGGTACGCTGATACAGATGTACACTAACCTATCGCGGGAAGCCTGTACTGCAAGGGCCTGCCCTCCAGAAGATAATTCTGGTTTTTGGGGGGTCCCTCTCATGTCTGTCAACACATTTTTCCTTTAGAATAAAATAACATTGTTTTAATGTATTCTTGTATGCTTATATCTAATTTTAAAGGTCAAACAGGGTTTCTGCATCATCCGTCATTTTTTACTTCTGAGCCACCAAGCATTTACCAGTGGGTGAGTTCTTGTCTGAAGGGTGAAGGAACGCCACCCTACCCTTACCTCCCTGGCATCTGTGAGAGAAGCCGACTTGTAGTTTTGGTAGGTACTCATAGTATTGCCTGACTTGTTTACTTTTCTGTTTTTCTTTTAAAATATGATTGAAAAAATTATCATATAGTAAAATTAACTTTTAAAAAATTCTGTGTGCAGTTCTGTGAATTCCAGCAAACATATATATGTTATGTAATTACCGCTGTAAGTAGGATACAGAACAGACCTCCCTCCCTCCCAGTGGAAGGTCCTTTTGCTTCTGAGATCCGTGCGCGTGCCCCCTGTGTTAGCAGTGGTGAGTGCGCGTGCCCCCCGGGTCAGCAGTGGCGAGTGCGCGTGCCCCCCGTGTCAGCAGTGGCGAGTGCGCGTGCCCCCCGTGTCAGCAGTGGTGAGTGCGCGTGCCCCGTGTCAGCAGTGGTGAGTGCGCGTGACCCCCGTGTCAGCAGTGGTGAGTGCGCGTGCCCCCTGTGTCAGCAGTGGTGAGTGCAGCTGCTGTCAGCGTTCAAGCCCAGCTTTCTGTGTGAACATAGGTTTTCATTTCTCTAGGGTAGGCACCCAGAGGTGGGATTGATGGTCATATAGTAAGTACAGATTTAGTTTTTAAGAAACTAAACTGTTTTTCAGAGTGACTGTGCCATTTTACATTCCCCCATCAATGTGTGAGCGTTTCAGTTTCCCTGCGTTTTTGTCAGTGTTTGATATTCTCATGATTTTTACTTTTTGCCATTCCAATAAAATGTGTAGTGATATCTCGTTTGATTTCAATTTTCATTTCCTTAATAGCTGGTGATATTTTGAGTGTTCTAGATATGTGGTTTTGTCAGATCGTAGATTGCAAATATTTTCTCCTGGTTTGTAGCTTGTCATGTCTTATCATTCTCTTAATGTTTATTTTGCAGAGCAAAAATGGCTAATTTTGAGGAAACCAGTTTATCCGCCTTTTTCTTTTATGGATAGTGTTTTTGGTGCCACGTCTAAGAATTCATTATTTAACTTTAGAGCACAAGATTTTTCTCCGTTTCCTTGTAGAAGCTTTACAGTCTGTGATCTGTTTTGTTAACTGTTGATAAGACGTGAGGTTTAGGTTGAGGCTCTTACTCAGTTTGGATGTTCAGATCTCTTAGCACCATTTGTGGAAAAGATTATTGTTTCTTTTACAGTTTTGTCAAAAACAGGTTATATTCATTGTTTTTTCAGTATGTGATTTAGTAGCATTAAATACATTCATTGTATTCAGAGCAGCTTAATCCCAGAAGTTTTTCATTCCTTGCAGCTTGGATGGAAGCATCTAAGTGAACCCACCAAACAGACTGGTCTCGCCCTGTGGCGTGGACCCAGTG
This sequence comes from Micronycteris hirsuta, assembly GCA_004026765.1. Classification (NCBI taxonomy): domain Eukaryota; kingdom Metazoa; phylum Chordata; class Mammalia; order Chiroptera; family Phyllostomidae; genus Micronycteris; species Micronycteris hirsuta. The sequence continues at coordinate 81,654 of PVJI01005853.1, read as the reverse complement.
TATATCTAGCCAAAAAGTGGAGCCAGTGTGGGTGTCCCAGAGTACTTCGGCCTCCAACCTAGATTGTATTAGCCAACTGACAGATGCTCACGTTATAACTTTCCTTTGTTAAATATGATGTTGCCTAGATTCAGGAATATATCATATGATGTACTCGTAATGGCTTGGAGTATAGAATTTTAAGATCCCCCAGCTTTGTACTAAAATTTCAGTAAAATCATGCTGCTTCCTTTTTTTAAAAAAAAAAAATGCTGCTGCAGGTACAGATCTTGGTGATGGAAGCAGGTATTCAAACGAGAAACTTAAAGGCTGAAATGGGAGAACCTTAGGGTTGGAGGGTCGGAGGGTCAGGGTTTACCTAACCAGAAACGACCCGGAAATGTCCATTACTTCACGAGTACATGAACAGAGTTGGTTCATCTGTAACATGGGAGACTGCTCCGCAGTAGAAAGAAACAAACTCCTGATCGATGTGGTCAGTGCGGTGGTGCTCAAAGGCACACTCATGAAGTAGGACACAGAAGACCACACGTTTGTGGTTCCATTTACATGGCACCGTAGAAGAGGCCAACCACAGGGAAAGGATGCAGATGAGTCGTCTCTGTGCTTGTGTGGGAGGAACAGCCGGACCACAGAGGGCTTGGGGGACCTCTCTGGGGTGAGGAGAGTATTCTGTATCATGATCGTGATAGTGGTTATACTGTTTTGTAATGTTTGTCAAAATGCAGAGTTGTCACCTCGGTGGGTGAACTTCTCTATGTGTACTGATACCTCAGTCATTAAAAAATGTTAATTTTCTCCTTGTACAGAGTATTGCACTCTATATTCTTGGTGATGAAAGCTCTGTTTCTGATGAATCCTCACACTACTTATCGAGAATAACTGCAGGTAAGTCAGTGTAATGTTAGATTCCCCCCCAAAATTTAATGAATGCTGTTATAAAATTTGAAATTCACAAACTAAAAATTTCCTAAGTGTTTGCTTTGGAGATCACATCTTGCCTCATTTTAGAGGTTATATCTTACACTATTCTGGTCTAAGTCTGCAACTGATTGTCAAAGCCCAGGATGATTTAAAATTGTATTTTTATTGTGCCTAACAAGGACTACTTTAGCTCCAGTGAAGTACTTTCCAGCCTGCTTATTTTATTATTTTCTAGGAGTTGTTAACAAAATTTTATTTCCAGAGTTCTGCATGCTATGTATTTTCTTTACCAGGAAGACTATCAAAATAATGTTTCATTCTGTTACTTTGTAGCTCCCCAAAAGTCACAGGCAGAACAAGAAGAAAACAGGTGACTTTTATTCAAATTGTGGTTTTATGTTAAAAATATAAAACACTGTTATGTGTTACTCTTCTGTTTAATAACTGAGTTTTGTGTTTTTACAGGTTTAGTTTTTATCATTCTGCGTCAGTCTCTAGTCTAGCGGAAAGATTAGTTGTCTGGATGGCTAATGTAGGTAAGGTCGTCTTTACTCTCTGTGTCACTGAAATGCTCTTCCTGGACCCTCCTCCCTAGGCTGGCGTCTGCAGGGCCAGCTAGACCTGGAGCCATTGTCGTACAGAGATATCAGAAGGGACTATTTCTGTCAAAACCTAAAAGTAATTGTATAAACATTGCAGGTGTGCTTTGGAAGGGAAGAGGCCAGGGATTTTAGGCACCGGAATGAAGATTCATGGGTGGAGCAGGGAAAAGAGTTTTCTATTCTGTAATCCTAACCTTGTGCTCCTAGGTTTCAAACTAAGTCAAGCACTAAAGAAATTTTTCACAAAAATAACTAAAAAATCCAATTACTGCTATGAGCATATAAAAAAATGAGGATGTTTCTATGTTAGAAAATAATGCTCTAATGAATATTATAGGATATTCCTGAATTCTTAAAGATTGTTCTAAATGACTTAGTTTTTCATTGTTCTTTTTTATCTGCCCCCTTGAAAATTACGATAGTTGTCATTAGTATCACAGGTAGGATACCTATATTGAAAAAATATTGGACGAATGCTATTTATATATTTAATAAAAGTATTATTCTCATATAAGGAAACATTTTTGCATTTGATAATTAACTTTCTATATTAATAAATGTACAATTTATAATATTGAGAAATTATTTCAGGGAAAATAATTTGAATTAGCATGCAGATTTGAAAAATTTTGCATACATATGAAAGAATGTACGAAATGTTTAGTGAATAGCAATAAAGTAAATATGGATTTACTGGCCCCCCCACCATTAGAAATAGAACATCGTCAGTGTGGCCAAGGTCCATGTGTAAGTGGTCCTGGTGCTGTCCTCCCTCACTGCCCTACCTCAATTTTGTGTTCTTTTTCCTATTTTTTGTAGTTTTATCATCTTTATATATTGCTTTGTATTTTATATTAAAAGTTTTTTTATTGATTTTTTTTTGAGAGAGAAAGAAACACAGATATTGATTTGTTGTTCCACTTATTTTTGCATTCATAGGTTGATTCTTGCACATACCCTGACCTGAGATCAAACCCACAACCTTGGTTTATCAGGACAGAGCTCTAACCAGCTGAGCTCCCTGGCCAGTGCCAGTGTTTTATGTTTTTGAACTTTATGTAAATGGACATAAATATGTTTTTGCCATCTTATTTTCTTCGCTCAGTGTTATTGTTTAAAGATTCATCCATGTTGACTCATGCAGCAGTAGGTCATTTGTTTTCATTGCTAAATACTTCATTATTTGAATATACCAAAACTTATTTATCCACAGAGTGATGGCAGTTGGGCTGTTTCCTCCCTTCCTTTTTTTTGTCGTAGTGAAACAATATTCCTGATGAGTATTTTAATGCTGATGTGCTTGTGCTGATGTGCATGAGTTTCTGTATGGCTATTGTTGTACGGTAGGGGTGGGCCTATCTGTACATGCCAGGTGTTTTCCAGTGTGGGTGTCTGGTACACACCACCGTCAGCTGTGGTCAGGAATCACTGTAGCTCTGCATAGTTGCCACCACTTGGTATTGATTGACTTTAATATTTTTCTGTCAAGCAAGTGTGAACTTCTATTTTCTAATGGTTTTAGTTTGCATTTCCCTGATCACTCATTGGGTAGACCATCTTTATTGACTGTTTCGTCTGATGGAAGTTACATCATTTGTGGTTTTCCTATTGCATCGTTTTTCTTTTTCTTAAGGTGGTTTTTTTTTTAAGATTTTATTTATTTATTTTTAGACAGAAGGGAACAGAGGGAGAAGGACATGGGGAGAGACATCAATAAGTGGTTGCATCTCATGTGGCCCCCCTGGGGACCTGGCCTACAACCCAGGCATGTGCCCTGACTGGGAATTGAACCGGCGACCCTCTGGTTCGCAGCCCGCGCTCAATCCACTGAGCTACACCAGCCAGGGTTTCTTAAGGTTTTTTAAAATTTTGTAAAGAGACGTCTTCTACTAATCCCTGAATGTCAAAGACACTAGCCTGTTAGTGAGATGAATAAAATTAATTTCTTTCTTATTTGTCAGGATAGATGTTTGCTAACTAGTCAGGGAGTAACTGGGAGAGTGGCAAGTCTAAATGAAACATGTTCTCCCTTCCTTTCACCATCAGGTTTCACTTTAAGAGACTTGGAAACTCTTCCCTTTGGAATTGCTCTTCCCATCAGAGATGCAATTTATCACTGTCGCGAGCAGCCTGCCGCAGACTGGCCAGAGGCTGTGTGTCTCTTGATTGGACGTCAGGACCTATCCAAGCAGGCCTGTGAAGGAAACTTACCCAAAGGGAAATCTGTGAGTGTCAACAGAAAGTTCAAGGTTCAGTTTTAGCATTAGTAACATCAAAGTAGAAATGTTCTACATTCTCTTAAGTCTTTCTGCAAGTGTATATATCACATTTATCTTTCTTACATTATGTGCCAGATGGCATTTATAATTGGACAAATGTTATTAATTGTAAATTAAACCTGGGAACAGGAGATTTTGGAATGCTTCGTCTGGTCTGGACCTGTTTTCACCTTGAGTCAGGACAAGTGCTAATTAGTAGGGCAACTTCCACGGCTTATTCCCTATTTGTACCGTATTGGTAATTTACTTTGTAGTATGTGGGAAAATGCAGAGCACATAGATCCTGAATTTGAATAGGTAATATATAACTATTTTCTTTTTCATACATTTCTTGAATTTAACCTTTTAAATAGGTGTAAATATATCTGTTTAATCATATAAAACTGAAGACCCAGGAAGAGGATTTTTGTGGAGGGTGAAGGGCACTAAGGTTCCTGAAAAGATGTCTGACTGTTACCCCTTTGTAATACTGCCCTTCGCTGGTCTTCAGGTCTGTTTTTTAAAGAATGGGTTCTAAGAACCTGCAATTAGAAAGCGAACTACATTATTACCCCCATTTATTTCTTTTAAAATCAGCTTCTTTTAAAACTTAAAAACAGAACTTTAAAAACTTCTTCTAGAACTTGATTTAACTCTAAAAACACAAGGTTGTGCTGCATTGCCATGAGCATCAGTGACATTTCAGGGACAGTAATTCCACTACTCCTGGTGACCGTGCAGGTTTGGCTTTTTGAACCAACAGATAATAACCAACGCACGGTAACTATTTATAATCCACATCAGGTCTCGGCCACTGATGCTTCAGAACCTGTGTCAGAATTTATTCCTGGTATTGGCGTCACCTCCTGGGTCTGTGACAAAAGCAGTTTCCAGGGGGATCCAGCCTCTAGCAGGGTCCCACCAGATACTGCTTTTCAGTCTGCCTTACAAAACAACTCCCAGTTGAAGTTTTTATTTTAACAGAAAACCAATTTCTTTTGTAAATAATATGGCTGTCCTTTCCTTGAGCCGGTAAGTTTTAGCCTTTAGCCCGTTTCACTTACTAGAGAGCGAGCAGTGTCACATTGCTAGCAGATGTTCTCATCCGCACCGGATGGTGTTGGTGACGGCCCCTGTGTTTAACTGTCACCTTAAGTCTCTCTGAATCCAGTTTGTTCAGTTACTTGAGGTTGCATTTTATACGTCATCTAAGTTCAGTTCATTAGCTCTTTGGGTCTGTCTGTATTTTATAACTCATCCATTAGAATATAGTTTCTTTAAAAATTGGGCATTTTATGGGAATTGTAATGAATTTTTATGAACTAAATAAAAATGATTATTTAGCCACATCTGCCATTACTTTTTTCATGTTAATGTTGTTTCCATGTTAAATGTTGCACAACTGTAGCATTTCAGTGGGAGCTAATCCTTTGTTTGGAAGAGTGTAAAGCGTTGCTGAGGCCACGGTGCAGTCAACACCCGTGCCGAAGCCTGAAGTGCTGGTGCTGGGAGGGCCCAGGTTACGTCCGTGTTGAGCGTATGAGGAGGCAGTGACAATCGAGGAATGAACCTTTTTCATTTGTTTTGCTACATTTAATCCCTTCCCTTTTAAGAAATTTTCATTTGGAACATATTTATATAAACAAAAGTGAAAACTAGCTATGACCCATTGTATTTAATAAAATACTAAAGGAAGAAAGTGTTGCTCAGCTTTTTCCAATCCTCACTGTGTATATTTCTCATGTTTTTCTTTTCTGCTTATATTAATCAAAGATAATATGTAAATCAGTGTGGGTTTTAAGTAATAACGGGGTTTATATTCCTCTTACAGTAATTTGTTTCCTTTTCAAGATATTTAGGATATAGTTAGATTTTTACAATTTATTCAGAACTTTTCTTTCAAAGGAATCATCCTCCTGACTCTTATCTTAAATTTAAGCTTTTTCTCTTAGCTCAATAAAAATCTTCCAGGTGGAAAATCTAATTGTACTATAAAAGAGAAGTCTAGGTTAGAGTCTTGGTACAGACCGGGAACCCAGTCCAGCCTGCTTTTGAACATAGTGTCTCTGGGTTGATAGTCACGCTTGTCATCCCGGACATCCTCACGTCCGTCAGTGCATGTTGACTGCTTTGCGAATTGTCATTACAATCAAGTCTGTTACTCAGGTGCTCTCATCAGATGTTCCTTCAGGAACAGAGACTGAGGAGGAAGACGATGGCATGAACGACATGAATCAGGAGGTTATGTCTCTCATATGGAGTGAAGATTTAAGGGTGCAGGATGTGCGGAGGCTTCTTCAAAGTGCGCATCCCGTCCGTGTCAATGTAGTGCAGTACCCAGAGCTCAGTGACCACGAGTTCATTGAGGAAAAGGAGAACAGGTAATGGAAAGCATGAATTACCTATCTTCAGAGTTGTTTTATTTAAATGCTAAAACCCGAAAAAGATACTTTAAAGTTGAAAGTACCATGTATTTTAATTTTTTATCCAACCTTAATCTGTACGTTTTCGAAATATGTGTAGACCCTTTTCCTGAAATACAGCTCTCTGATATTTAAAAAAGGCGAATCTAAAACCATTTTGATCTTACTTGCTTTAAGAATTTACAAGGGAGCCCTGGCTGGTGCGCCTCAGTGGATTGAGTGCTGGCCTGCAAACCCAAAGGTCGCTGGTTTGATTCCTGGCCAGGTCCCCAGTTGGGGGGCGTGTGAGAGGCAATAGATTAATGTATCTCTTGCACATTGATGTTTCTCTCCCTCTCTCCCTTCCTTCCCTTCTCTCTAAAAATGAATAAATAAAATAAATAAAATCTTAAAAAAGAATTTACAAAGGAAAATGTTGAACTCATTCTTGTGTTTCTTGATCAGGAAAATATTTTGAACGCTTTTTGTATTGTTTCAGTGTAGTTTAAACTTAACACCAGTATTTTTTTCTTGCTCCCATTAGAAACTCTAATGATGATAGGTAATACTGTATAAGCCTTCTCTTTTGCCACTCTCTAACACTTCTGTCCCTTACCACGTCACTAATACTAATTTGTACCTTGATAAATTGTATGAGTCAGTAGTATTCAATATCACATGGCTGACATTCCAGAGTTGTTGCCTTGGGACAATTCAACTTAGTGTTTTTTCAATTACAGTTGACATTCAATATTATCTTACTTACAGATGCATAGCATGGTGGTTATACATCTATGTAATTTATGAAGTAATTCCCCCAATAATTCCGGCACTCACCTGGCACCATACATAGTTTTTACAATATTATTGACTATATTCCCTATTCCCTGTGCTGTACTTTACATTCCTGTGACTATTTTGTAACTACCGATTTGCACTTCTTAATCCTTTCACCTTTCTCAACCAATCCCCAACTCCTTGTCCATCTGGCAACAACCATCAGTTTGTTTTCTGTATCTGTGAGTCTCTTTGTTAATTTTGTTCTTTAGATTCCAAATATAACTGAAATTATATAGTATTTGTCTTTCTGTATCTGGCTTATTTACTTAGCATCATACCCTTTAGGTCCATCCATGTTGTTGCAAATGGCAAGATTTCATTCTTTTTTTTTTTTTTTAAAGATTTTATTCATTTTTAGAGAGAGGGGAAGGGAAGGAGAAAGGGAGAGAAACATCAACGTGTGGTTGCTTCTCATGTGCTCCCTACTGCAACCCAGGCATGGTCCCTGACTGGGAATTGAACTGGCATCCCTTTGGTTTGCAGGCTGGTGCTCAATGCTCTAAGCCACACCAGCCAGGGGATGTTATTCTTTTTTTATGGCTGAGTAATATTCCATTGTGTATAAGTACCACATCCTCTTTATCCAATCATCTGTTGATACACACTTGAGTTGCTTCCACATATTAGTTATTATAAATAATGCTGCCATGAACATAGGGACACAAACATCTTTTCAAATTAGTGTTTAGGATTTTTTTGGATATAAGCCCAGATGTGGAATTGCTAGGTCATGAGGTAGTTCTATTTTTAATTTTTTGAGGAACCTTCATACTGTTTTCCATAGTGGCTACACCAGCCTGCATTCCTACATAATAGTGCACAAGGGTTCTCTTTTCTCCACATTCTTGCCAATACTTGTTTGTTGATTTATTGATGATAACCATTCTGACGGGTGTGAAGTGATACTTCATTGTGGTTTTAATTTGCATTTCTCTGATGATTAGTGACATTGAGCATCTTTTCATATTTCTGTTGGCCATCTGTATGTCCTCTTTGGAGAAGTGTCTAATCAGGTCCTCTGCCCATTTTTTAGTTGGATTTTTTTTTCCTGGTGTTGTATGAGTTCTTTATAAATTTTGCATATTAACCCCTCATCAGATATATCATTGGCGAATTTCTTCTTCCATTCAGTAGGTTATCTTTTTGTTTTGTTGGTAGTTCAATTTAGATTTAAAAATTGTCTAGTCTTTTTATCTACCTGGTCTCTATTACCTGTCATCTCTGCCAGTCTTTTCTGCTCCTTTCTTCTTGTGGTACTTAAATGTGGAAGGACCATCCACATTTAGCCTCTGGCTATGGAAGGTCTAAGTCAGGCATAATCCTCCTATCTCTGTTTCCTCCCCCTGTGCACCCAAGTATTAGCCACTATAATTGAAGAGATGTCGTGACAGAGAAGTTGTGTGAGAGCCTGGCCGGTGTCTGCAGGGTGACTTTGGATAAATTACTTAAGCTCTTGCTGTCTCAGTCGCTGCCTCTGTAAGAATAGGCGTGATTGTAGCATTCATACCTCACAAGCTTGTTCTGCGTATCAAGTTAGTTATTTCTATGTAATTCTGGGCGCACTGCCCATGAACTGCAAAGCTCAGTGCAGCCAGTCATTATGAACAGAGTTAATTCTGATGCTGGTTTTATTTTTACCTTTTACTCTCTGACATCAGAGTATGTCTTTCAGTCAGCAGGTGTTACAGTTTAATTGGCAGTATTTTTTCTTTCCTAGTACCTCATGAAATAGTGGTGCATATTAAAATGAAAGGCATTATAAATGGAAGGGATACAGTATTATTGTTTTCATTGTGATAATGTTGTGGATTATGTGTAAGATCTCTGCCAAAAACCGTTATGGGATATTTAGCTTCCTTGCCTTGACTTTCCATTTTCTAAATTAATGTGAGGCAGTGTTTCCAAAGAATCTTACAACAGCAAAATTTTCCCTACCAGTGACCTAGAAAAGCAGCTGTGAGTGTGCAGTTAGGGAGAAAGCGTGCTTGTGAATAGCTTTGTCTGCAGAGAAGGTGTTAGCCTCTGAAGGGATAGTTCTGTGTCTTCAGATATAACTTGTGTTAAGTGTTTCCTGGTTATAATGCCCCTACTTTCACAATTTGTTGGATTTTGTTTTCTTTTAAGGTGCTTTACAGAATGTGATTTATTTTAACATAGAAACAAGTGGTCCATAGGAGCCATTTTAATCTTGAACATCACTGATACATAGTGATATCTGTCCTGTAAATCCTAGCTGTCATATAAAGGAAAATCACTCTGTGTTTTCCCTGGCAACGCTGTGAAATCCGCTGACCTTCAGTGTAGGAACTTCCTTTCCTTCCCTGTGGAGAGGCCATGAAGGTGGCATTTCTGAGTCTCTTTTGGCAGAAAGGGTGGGAAGAGGACCCTAGATTTATTGAGAGCAGCTAGACTGAAAGTAACACAATGAGGAAACCCAGAGTATAATATTTTCCTGTGAGAGGGTTAGCAACAGTTAGAGTAGAATTTCAGGTTTCTCTTTTTTGATACCTGGGGAGGGTTGGCTTGGTTTATGGACCTGGCGGTTTTCATTCAAAGCAAATATGAAACAAAAGAAAGGAAATGGGTCTCCCGTTAGAGTTTCTAAGGTGGGCAAGAGGATTAAAGAGAGAATGACCATGTTTGGATGATTCAGCCACATCGTGGTACGAATTTCCTGGATGTGACTTCATCTTAGACAGCACACCCTCTTTTGAAATACTTGTCCACAGATTGCATTTCAATTTTTTTGCTTAAAATTTTTTCATATCTTGGTTTTAATTTTAATTATAGATTGCTCCAGTTGTGCCAGCGAACTATGGCCCTTCCAGTAGGACGAGGGATGTTTACCTTGTTTTCATACCATCCTGTTCCAACAGAACCGTTGCCTATTCCTAAGTTGAATTTGACTGGTACGTTAAAATCTGGGCTCAGTGATCAAGGAAATGAAGTGCTGTCTTTATCCCCGGTGACTTCGCATATTGTTAATAGCTGCTGTAGTGCTTATCGCTGCACAAATAGCAAATCAGACTAAACATTGAGGGAAGTAGAATGTAGTCCATTACTAATTTTTGCTTTTAACAAGACTATTTCCAGATATAGAAAAGCACCTGAGAAAGTTTAGAAAGATATTATTGAGAATGGTAAGATCTTAAAATATAGTATGTAAAAATATTTAGTCTTAAAATGTCTTTTGTCTTATTATGAGTGCATGATCCTTATACAAAAACAAGAAAGTGTACTTAACTTACAGTAGTCTCACTGGTGTTGACATTTTGGTGTATAAGTTCCTGAATTTTATTTCTCCACTTTATAATTTTATATTTTCTTAATTATCAGAAAATTTAAATCTGTTTTAGGAACTATTATAAAAGTTTACTATGCAGTGAGCACTGTCCATATCTTGCCTATGTATACAATTATGTATATGTATGTGGGTATTGTATACATGTGTTTTTAATCAACAACTTTATTTGTTCTAGAGTATTTTACTTAATGGAACATAATTTATATAAACAGCCTGGTATTATTGGGAATTATTGTTTCTTGCTATTATAAATATATTTGGGGGGTATATTCTTACTTAGGATAATTGCTTAGAAGTAGAACTTTTAAGACAACAAGCTTTTAAGGCTCTGATGCAGCAGATTATCAAATTGCCTTTCTGATTGGATGCATGAGCTTTTACTTCTACCAGATAGAGAGTGCTCCTTTCCCAAATTATTGATTATGGATCTTATAGTGCCCATTCACCTGATACTAGTTTGAATGTGTTCTACAGGTGACAATCATGTACAGTCAGAATTACGGAAATTCCTTAAAGTGTAGTGCGTGTGGTTTCATGAGACCTGTACAAAATGTAATGTATATTTCAAGTTGCATAATTTAAAGAATTCAGGGTTTCTCTCAGATTTGTCAAGAGCTATGCTTTCAGCAGTGTGTGGAAAGTGAGAACAGCTGAGTGAAGAGCCCCCTCCCATCTCCAGTATCACACCTGGTCTGGAGCCCTCATCTCAGTGATAGAGACGGCAAGCAGAGTGACCGTCAGTCTTTTAATTGTTCTCTCTCTTAGAGATAGAGCATCCATGGCAAAATATGAGCAGCCACTGAATCTCGATGGAGGGCATGGGACATAGGTGTTTATTAGTCTTTGAACTGTTTGAAGATTTTCATAGAAAAGGCTTGGATTAGAAGAGAATCTCATGAGAAATTGGCAAATGTTAAAATGTATTAAATCTGGTTGGCAATGCTATGCTTGGGTGAATGTTAAATACATGAATTATTGTCTTTTAAAAAATATATTTAGTTAAATTTGCGTGATTTAAAATGTGTTTATGACTTTAATTGAAAATTTTATTCTTTTAGCCATTCTAGTAGGCACCCCCTAAGAAAAAACTATCTTGATTTAATAATAAATTAATTTAGGAAAAAAATTTTTCTAAATTTCTTAACTCTCCCACTGATAGGTCTGTTGTACATTTTGTATGTTGTTGTTCTTACTGAAGAATATATTTAATTCTTATTACTTTACTCGTTTTTCCATTGTTTATCTCTGTGCCTTTTTTGAGAAAGTCAGAGTATAACGGATTAACTTGTTACCCAGTGTAGTATTGGCACACAGCAACATTTGAACTAGATCTTAGGTAAAAAAAGCAAATGGTAAAGTCCTGCATTCTACTTTGTGCTTATGTCTGTGTATGCGTTTATATACTCCAAGTAAGACATTGTGCATTTGTTTAAAATTTATTTTACATAACTTTCAGAACTGCTTTAAAACCATATTTTTAAACTTCTAGTGAATTGTGTAACTTTATGCAGTTTTTAGCATATTTATTTTATATATTCATGTCTTGAGCCAGTGTAGAATATTAAAAATATGAAAAGAATTCAATATATGCTTACACAGGTAGATCAATACCAGACTAATTCAAAGAGAACATACCATTTAATTTAAATTGCTCTTAAATAAATTGACCACAGAATTACTAAATTTAATGAGTACTCTTATGGTTCACTGGGTAACTCAAGTCTATAAAATGATGCTTTTTATAGCACTGTCTATGAATGAATTCGGTGTTGTTAACAATAGCATATAATTATCATTATATTTATGTGTATATATACACACACAGACATATAAGTAAAAGATAGAGCAGATTTAAAAAGGTACTTGTCTCTTTTTATTTTTTATTTATTTTTTAATAGTTTATTGTATTTTTCCATTACTATTTATCCTCCTTATACTTTCTTCCACCTCCACACATCCCCTTTCCCCTCACAATCACCACACTGTTGTCTGTGTCCATGAGATCTTTTTCTTTTTTGCTTGATCCCTTTATCCCCTAACCCCCACCCAGAGCTGTAAGCCTGCTCTCCATCTATGAGTCTGTCTCTCTTTTCCTTGTTAGTTCAGTTTGTTCATTAGATGCCACATAGGAGTCAGATCATACGGTATTTGTCTTTCTCTGACTGGCTTATTTCACTTAGCATAATGTTCTCCAGGTCCATCCATGCTGTCGCAAAGGGTACAATTTTCTTCTTTACAACCAAGTAGTATTCTGTTATATAAATGTACAATAGCTGTGTTATCTACTCATCTACTGATTGGCACTTGGGCTGCTTCCAAATCATGGCTCTTTTCCCTTAATGTCCTGAGAAAAATACGGTGTGGCACATTTAAAATTAACGTTAATGTCACTAAACTTCATATTGGGATTTATTGTTAACGTAGTTTAACTGTGACAGTAGTCTTAATTTTATTTTTTAATAAGCTTCCTGCTGTTTGAAAGAAAGATTTTAAAGCCATGGATACTCTCATCAGATCTCTAGAGCCCATGTATTTTAGCAAAAAGACAAGAATTATTTTAAGCAATTAAGGTTTTCTACTTGCATCAAGTTCGACTCACATGCATGACGGTTTCAGGACTTATAGTAACTTAATATTAAGGGTTTCAAATGTAGGGAAAGCAGTCTCTGTTCTCAAAAATCTAAATGTAACAACTTTGGTTTTGTAAATTTCTTCATTATTTTTTGCAAGCCTTTATTTAAAAAAACACTTTTATTGTTGTTCAAGTACAGTTGTCTCAACAAACTGACAGTCACCAGAGGGGAGGGGGCGGGGGTAATGGTGATTCTGTAAATTTCTGTTCTCTCAGTTTTACATTCGTTTGCATGAATAGGGCGTGCTCCTCCTCGGAACACAACAGTGGACCTTAACGGTGGGAACATTGATGTGCCTCCCAACATGACAAGCTGGGCCAGTTTTCATAATGGTGTGGCTGCTGGCCTGAAGATAGCCCCGGCTTCCCAGATCGACTCGGCCTGGATTGTTTACAATAAGCCCAAGCATGCTGAGTTAGCCAATGAGTATGCTGGCTTCCTCATGGCCCTTGGCCTGAATGGGCACCTCACCAAGTTGGCCACTCTCAACATCCATGACTACTTGACTAAGGTGAGGACTCGCGCTCCCACCTCCTGGGCTTGTACCTCACCTGGGCTGTTGCAATAGCTCCTAATTGTTCTATTTGCTCTTCTTTCTTTATTCTTATACCTCTAAATCCATTCTTATAGCAGGCACAGTAGTCTTTCTAAAGAATGTATCACTTCCCCGGTCAAAACTGTGTAATGAATGGTCTTCCATTGTTCTGAATGTTCACTTAGGAGCCTGCATGATCCTACTCACTTCTCCAGCCTTACTTTGCACCACTTTTCCACCTGCTCCCCACTCCCCAAACGGGACTGGCCATTTCAGCACCTTGGTATAAACTCTTCCTCTTAGCCTAAACTCTGCCATTTTTATGCCATAAAAATTCACCTATTAAAGTATACAATTTAGTAGTTTTTAGTATGTCCACAGATTTGTGCATTGTTGTCACCGATAACTTTAGAACATTTTCACCACCTTGTAAATGAACCTCATACCGAGGAGCAGTCGCTCTCGGTTCCTCTCTCCCACCAGTCCCTGGCAAGCACTGATCTGCGTTCTGTCTCCGGATCTGCTGATTCTGGACCTTTCGTATGAATGGAATCACACGATGTGTGTCCTTTAATGACTGGCCTCTTTCTCTTAGCAGAACGTCTTCAACATTCGACCATGTTATTTTTTCTACCAAGCATTTCATTTCTTTGTATAGCTGAATAGAAACTTTTGTATGGATATACCGTATTTTATTTATCCATTCATTAGTTGAAGGGTATTTAGGTTATTTCTACTTTTTGGCAATTATGAATAATACTGATAGAAATGTGCACATGTTTTTGAGTGGCCTTATATTTTCATTTTTCTTGGGTATATTGCTAGAAGTGAAATTGTTGCATCATATGGTAACTCTTTGTTGAAATTTTTGTGGAACCACAAAACTGTTTTTCAGAGTGGCTGCACTATTTTACAATTGCACCAGTAGTATCTAGGAGTTCTAGTTTCTCCACATTCTTGCCAATATCTGTTTTTTTAAATTATAGTTATCCTAGTAGGTGTGAAATAATATCTCATTGTGGTTTTGGTTTGCATTTCCCTGGTGGCTAATGATGTTGAAGATCATTTCATGTGCTCATAGGCTATAAGTTTTCTTTGGAGAAATGTCTATTCAAATTCTTCGCTTAATTTTTAACTGGGTTATCTTACTGAATTGTATTCTGTATATATTCTGGGTAGTAGTCCATTAACAGGTAAAAGATTTGTAAATTTTTCTCTCATTCTTCCAGGTTTTTTTTTCACTTTCTGATGCCATCTTTGAAACACAAAAGTTCTTAATTTTGATGAAGGCCAGTTCATCGATTTTTTTTCTTTTTTTTATATTTTTAAAGTATATTTTATTGATTATGCTATTACAGTTATCCTATTTTTTTCTCCCCTTTATTCCCCTCCACCCTGCACCCTCGTTCACATAGCATTCCTCCCTCCCCCCTTAGTTCATGTCCATGGGTCATATATGTAAGTTCTTTGGCTTCTCCATTTCCTATACCATTCATAACTTAGCCCTGTCTGTTTTGTACCTACCATTTATGCTTCTTATTCCCTGTACCTTTTCCCCTATTCTCCCTCCTCCCGCTCCCTGCTGATAACCCTCCATGTGATCTCCGTTTCTGTGATTCTGTTCCTGTTCTAGTCGTTTGCTTAGTCTTTTTTTTTTTTTCAGATTCAGTTGTTGATAGTTGTGAGTTTGTCGTCATTTTACTGTTCATATTTTTGATCATCTTCTCTTTCTTAGATATGTCCTTTTAACATTTCATATAATAAGGGCTTGGTGGTGGTGAACTCCTTTAACTTGACCTCATCTGGGAAACATTTTATCTGCCCTTCCATTCTAAATGATAGCTTTGCTGGATAGAGTCATCTTGGAAGTAGGTCCTTGCCTTTCATCACTTTGAATACTTCTTTCCAGCCTCTTCTTGCCTGTGAAGTTTCTTTGGAGAAATCAGCTGATAGTCTTATAGGAACTCCTTTGTAGGTAACTCTCTCCTTTTCTCTTGCTGCTTTTAAGATTCTCTCCTGATCTTTAATCTTTGGTAATGTAATTATGAAGTGCCTTGGTGTATGCTTGCTTGGGTCCAACTTCTTTGGGACTCTCTGGGCTTCCTGGACTTCCTGGAAGTCTATTTCCTTTGCTAGATGGGGGAAGTTCTTCTTTATTATGTTTTCAAATAAGTTTTTATTTTCTTGCTCTTCCTCTTCTGGCACCCCAGTGATTCGATGTTGGAATGTTTAAAGTTGTCCCGGAGGTTCCTATGCCTCTCCTCATTTTTTTGAATTCTTGTTTCTTCGTTCTGTTCTGGTTGGATGTTTATTTCTTTCATATTGTTGATTTGAGTCCTGGTTTCCTTCCCTTCACTGTTGGTTCCCTGTATATTTTGATTTCATTTTGCATAGCCTTCACTTCTTCCTCTATTTTGTGACTATACTCAACAATTTCTGTGAGCATCCTGAACACCAGTGTTTTGAACTCTGGATCTGATATGTTGGCTATCTCCCCATTGCTTAGTTCTTTCTCTGGAGTTTTGATCTGTTCTTTCATTTGAGTCATATTTCTTTTTTTTTTTTTTAAGATTTTATTTTTTAAATTTATTTTTAGAGAGAGGGGAAGGGAGGGAAAAAGAGAAGGAGAGAAACAGCAATGTATGGTTGCCTCTCACATGGTCCTCATGGGGACCTGGCCCACAACCCAGGCATGTGCCCTGACTGGGAATCGAACCGGGATCCTGTAGTTCCCAGCCCGTGCTCAATCCACTGAGCTACACCAGCCAGGGCTGAGTCATATTTCTTTGTCTTGGTGGATCTGTTACATTGTAAGGGGTGGAGCCTTAGATATTCGCCAGTGCGAGGAACCCACATGACGTTCCCTGTATTGTAGTGCTGTGTGTGGGGGAGGGGTCCTAGAAGAAACAGTGCTGCTTGCTTGGCTCTTGGCTGGCTTTCAGTCACTTTCTCTGCTACCCATAATCAGATTGGGCCCTTCTGGTGCTGATTCCCTGGGTGCGTGGGCTTATGTACGTCCTAGGACCCTTTGGGTCTCTCCAACGAACTCCCTGTGATGCTGGGAGTTTCTCCTGTCTCTGCAACCCCCACAGGTTTTTACAGCCAGAGGTTCTGAGACTTTCTTTTTCCTACACTGGAACCATGGATTGCATGGTCTATCTTGCTCCCCAGTTGTTCCTCCTGGTTTATCCTCACGCAAATGTGAGACTCCCTGTTCTGCCAGCCTCCACCTTGCTGTGTGTCTTCTCCACCCAGGCTTCCCATCTCTGCCCCTTCTACCAGTCTGAATGAATGTTCTTCTTTAACTCCTTGGTTGTCAGACTTCCATACAGTTTGATATTCTGGCAGTTCTGAGAGGGTTGTTTTTTGTTTTTAAATTTGTCCTTTTGGTTGTGTGAGGAGGCAAAGTGTATCTTCCTATACCTCCTCTTGGCTGGACAGTTCATCTATTTTTTCTTTGGTTGTTGTGCTTTTGGTTTTGTATCCAGGTCATTGCCTAGCCCGAGGTCATGAAGATTCACACCTATGTCTTCTTCTAAGAGCTTTATAGTTTTAGTTCTTACATTGAGTTCTATGATTCACTTATGGTAGTTTTTGTATAATATAAGGAAGGGCCGCACTTCATTCTTTGGCATGTGGCTCTCCAGTTATCACAGCTCTATGTTTTGGTGAGACTGTTCTTTTCACATTGGATTGTCTCGGCAGCCTTGTCAGTGGCCCATCAGTGTGAGTGAGGGTTTATTTCTGGATCACCTCAGAGTCATTTACATGTTCTCTCACTTGACATAATTTTTTCTTTTTAAAGTTGAGTGCCCCCCTTTCTGCCACTTTCTAGGCTAATTTGTACTTATCCTTCAGGTCCTATTGTGAATTTTACTTTTTTAGAGATTTTTAATAATTCCGCAGTCTCTCCTAATCTAAATTAGGCTCCTTTAAAATACTCTTTTGTATTCCTTTGCACTTTTTCAATGCACTTTTTAGTACTGTATTTGTATGTTTTTAGTTTAACACCTTTCCCCCTTGGGCAGTAACTTCATAAGGACAAGCATCATGTCTGTAGAGTTAGCTGTTGTATTCTTGGTGCCTCTTACTGTGCTTGTCACATAAAAGTACTGATTAAAAGTACTGGCAGGCAGTGTTTTATTTAAAACTTCCTGTCTGTTTTGGTAGTGGCTTAAATTTCTATATCCTCTCTGTTGCAGGGTCATGAAATGACAAGCATTGGACTGCTCCTTGGTGTTTCTGCTGCTAAGCTGGGCACCATGGATATGTCCATTACTCGACTGCTTAGCATCCACATTCCTGCTCTTTTACCCCCAACATCCACGGAGCTTGATGTTCCTCATAATGTCCAGGTGGCGGCAGTAGTTGGCATTGGCCTCGTATATCAAGGAACAGCTCACAGGCATACTGCGGAAGTCCTATTGGCTGAAATAGGTATGGCATTAATAGTGCTGAGTCTTCTTTAGTATACATTAGTTTCCTACTCCACAAGAACCAAAGTAAGAGTGATAGTAAAATTAAAAAAATTAAGGAAAAAGTAGTAGCTGATGTGAGGATAGAGATGATCTGATACTGATAAAAAAAATGACAAGTAATGTTTTTCAAGGCTGGTATTCCTGTGCAGGTTATCAGTCTGCATTTTTGTTTGGCAAGCTGAGTAATGTCAGTGATGCCATTAATGAGGTGGTCTCAGCGCCACGGGAGCCTGCTTTTATCCTGCCAGGTCTCTGCCGGGCAGTGTCTGGCAGCGGTCTGCACCTAAAACTCAAAGTTGATTATTTTGGTCCCCAAAACACAGTGTTTATTCTGTTGGACAAAAGCACTTCCAAGAGAATGGAAGTGATAGACTCCTGCTTTCCTCCTTCACATGCTAGTGGGTGTGTTGGTGACGAAATGCATTTTCTGTGTTGTCATCTTTTTCTGGCCTGTGGACATGCTGTTGGCATTATTAGGATTGGTAGTAGTTTAGATACATACTTAAATGTCCTGTCCTATCCTATTCCGGATCTTCTCTACCGATATTCGAGGCTATATTGTTGAAGATACTGTATTCTCTCGACTGATTGCAGCAGTCAGCTGTTGCCACAACACCGCTGTGTAACAAACAGCCGCACAGTGGGCCTGAGCATCTCTGCTTCCGGCTGCAGCTCTTTGGGGCTGCTGTTCTGGCTCTGCTCCAGGGGCCTTATTCGGGGCCCCAGTGGGAGGGATGTGCTGCTTTTAACAGTGACGACAGAAGGCAGAGGGGGACACCAGTGCTGGAAGCACAGTTCAGGCCTTGGCTTGACATTGCGTCAGCTGAGATCTCAGGCCAAAGCCAGTGACACATCCACTGTGAGATAGGAGTGTGGGTGTGTGCATACTGTCACTGTAGGGCCATGAAGTATTGGAACAAACAGTTTAGTCTGCTACGGTGGTGAAATAAATTATTCTCAAAACTCAAATTTTCCTACAAGATAATTTAACATTCTTTGCCTACTTTATGATGGTATTTGATGATATCCATATGAGGTATCTGATTGGCAGCTTCATCACGATGACACGCCCACTCATGCATCATGTCTCATGCAGAGTTTTTGGTGAAACATCAAATCACCCAGGTGACTCAGCCCCCTATAGCCCACATTTGGCACTTTGCAACTTCCGGCTTTTCCCAAAACTAAGATCACCTTTGAAAGGGAAGAGATTTCAGACCATTCATGAGATTCAGGAAAATACAACAGGGCAGCTGATGGCGATTGGGAGAACTGTGTGAGGTCCCAAGGTGCCTACTTGGAAGGGGACTGAGGCGTCATTGTCCTCTGTACAATGATTTTTGTATCTTGTATCTTTTTTAATAAATGTCTCTATTTTTCGTATTACATGGCTGGACACCTTCTGGACAGACCTTGTACATCTCACAGCCATAGCACACACTTTCGTAATGTAAATAGAAGATTGGATTCTTGTAGTTCTTTTATGTAATTACATACTGTCAGAATGTACATACTGTTTTTATACTGTGCTTTTCATATATCATTGTCATAAATGTTTTTAAAAATTAATTTTATATTGTTTAATATCATTGAGTTGATATTCTATAAATTGCCTAATTTCTTATTTTGGGGTCTTTCAGGTTGTTTTTAATTCTTTGCTATTATGCATAAACATTATGCTGATTACTTTTGTATAATATTTTTTTAATTGCATTTTTTTCCTGAAGATAAAATTCTAGGAATGTGAACTTTTTGGGGGGGTGGGGTGGGGAGGCCTGTATATATAGTACATTTTGCTGCCTTAACAGGTAGAGTTAGTGTATGTGTTGCTTTATAAAAGTATAAGTTTTGCATCTAGCCAAGCTTTTAGGATGAATATACAGAAATTCTGCCATAGTACGGTAGCTCAATAATATATAGATTCAAAGGAAGTGTCTGGAATCAGAATATTTAATGTGCTTAAAAACTTGTAGGAAGTATCCATCCTATTCATTATCAGTATTTGAGCATGGTCTCACAATATCTAATGAATAGATTTGAAAATAAAAAAGCAAATACAAAATGCAAAAGATTAAAAATTAAAACTTTTGAGCACTCCCCCTTTAAAAAATTTTCCCAACTTCTTAGTAATTAAAAAAAAATCAAACCTAAAATTTCATAGTATTTTAAAGTTACTGCTTTCAAATTAGAAAATTAAAAGAATCATTTTGGGATTTATTTTGTAGTAAACTGACAGTTGTGGATAACATTTGTGATAATGTCCTGTTTTTGAGTGAGGTTATACTGAAGCCATAGTTCTTATGCAGTTTGCTAGAAAGTTAACTCTAAAACTCTTCTAACTGAAGATTTTAAGAGGCAGCTTGAATCCTGTTCTTTCCCCTCTCGCAGGACGGCCCCCCGGCCCCGAGATGGAACACTGCACCGACAGAGAGTCCTACTCCTTAGCTGCTGGCCTGGCCCTGGGCATGGTCTGCTTGGGGGTGAGCACAGTCCCTGCCTCTGAGGCTTCAGTGATGACATCTGCTTGTGGGCACAAGTCATCTTGACACTCTGCTCTGAATATTGCTCTGCCATACTGTGACTTGATTTAAACGGATTCTTAGCTGTTTCTTCTTTCTGGATATTTTTAAGACATAAGATGAAGTGACAGCTTAATCAGGCAGAAAACAGCAAATAGTCAAAAATGTGTCTATGATGGGGAACTTGACGGGTCTGTAGTAGTTGGTAAAGAGAAGCCATAGCCTTTTCTTGGCCCCTGGTGTTCACTTGGCCTGGCAGAATGTTGCCACAGTAGCATTTGCTTTGTGACTGAGTGCAGCCCCATGATGATCCATTTTTAACCCCATCCCTGAGATGTGATAGAGAATTATCAAAATCATTTCATTCAGTGACTGTCAGCTGGAACGTGGGTTCCTTGAAGAACCACGAATACATCGTTAAATTGAAATTAGATTATACAAGACACGATGACAGATGTTTGACTCTTCACGTTTTTACTTTAACTACAGGAGCAAATGAGTCAAAGAAAAAGCTTCAAAGTGGGAATTGGGACCGGAATTCTGGTCCTGACTAGTGAGTCTTGTCATTTAACTACAGTGCTGTCGAGTGGTGGTTAAGCAGCTCCAGAGACTGTCTGTGTCATATCCGGCCCTGCCACTTGCTACCTGTGTCACTTTGGGCTTTACTTTCCTCACCTATCAGATAGTAGCTATTTGATAGAATCGTCATATTAAATAAGTTAATCTGTGTGAAACACACAGAATAGTACCTGGAACAGAATAACTGTTCAGTAAGTTACTTTTATTATTATAGTTATTGTTGCTCAGATGGTTCGTAGCCACAATAATGAAGCAATTCAGATGTTCATAGTTTAGTTTTCATTTACATACTTAGTATTTTCTTTGACTTCTGGTACAGTTAACTGTATTTTGAGGCCTTTATTTTGTGACATGAAAGTGTTAACTTGAACATAGAAACATTGTAATTTTAATGTGAAGTATTAATAGCTTGAGTATTAACTCATAGTAATAGTTATTTTAATTGGAAAACACATCATAATACCCTACTTTGAAGTTAGTTCATTCTCTTCCTTTTCATGAGTATGTGTTATGGGCCTTATTTTTTAAGATTTCCTTTCATGTCTCTGTTGTTTAATATTCCAGCATGGCAGTAATTTGATAGGTATGTCTGATCTCAATGTGCCTGAGCAGCTTTATCAGTACATGGTTGGCGGTCATAGGCGCTTTCAAGCAGGAATGCACAGGGAAAAACACAAATCTCCAAGTTATCAAATCAAAGTAAGTCCAGATCAGAACAATAATTTGAAAATAGTTTTTATATCAACCTTTATAAATGTTAATTTTAAGCATAAGCTAGTATTCAGAAGAATTTTATAATAATTCACAAGTCTTTTACACAAATAAACTTTCCTTTTAATAGGAAGGAGATACCATAAATGTGGATGTAACTTGTCCAGGTGCCACTCTTGCTTTGGCAATGATCTACTTAAAAACCAATAACAGGTACTGCGTCTCTGACCCCACCCCTGGCCAGACAGTGGGGCTTCCTGTCTGACCTCAGTAGTAAAACGAAAGTATCTTGATGGATTTATTTCCCCTCTGCTAGATCAACCTTATTTTAATTCTCTCGGACACTACAGATTATATAGATTTTTATCTAGAAATAATTTATTATCCTATTTTAATATTTGACAATATAATTGTCAATTTTTATTCATTTCTGTGTCATAGTTGTCACAAAAATGCCCAAATTGCTTTTCATTAATTTTGCATGTCATTGTGAGGACTGGTAAAACCAGAAACACTTAGCATTATTCTGTTCTTTGTCCCTATTTATAAAAATGGCTTCTGCTTAGTTCAAGTTTTCCTAGTGAACCGCACTGTCTGCTTTTCCAACCCTCATTATTAGTGCTGACACTTGAAAGTAGATCTTCGGCATTTATTCTTTTACATTTTGCATAGGAATGTAAATTGGGTAGGAGACAGTAAACTCTGTTTAAGTCTTTTAATTTACAAAATATTCTAAGATTCAAGGAATTTTTTAATGTTGTATATTCCTCCTCTTACAAAAAGTGAATGTATGCAAAGTTAAAGTGGCTAAGAATGGGCATTTGTTCATTTACTGTTTGGATGAATGTGTATGTTAATTCTTTCTTGGCACTGGAGCAAGACAAAACTAAACATCTGCTCTTATGGAGCTTATGTTATTGTAAAATATGTACAGATACATAATAATCATTGTGTTTGAGGATGTTAAGTACTGCGTATGCAAAGAAAATAGGACAGTGGATGGAGCTGGGGAAAGTGTTGTGAAATCCATCTTGGGCTTCTTGATTATTTTGCCTCTTCCTGAACAGTGTGCTTATTGATATCTTCAACTGACAGGTCCATTGCTGATTGGCTCCGAGCTCCCGACACAATGTATTTGCTGGACTTTGTAAAACCGGAGTTTCTCTTGCTTAGGGTACAGTACTTTGCATTTTATCATTTCTTTTGACATGAGGAATCTGTATTTGGTTCTCAGCTTTAGCTTGCAAATACCCATGTTTCTACAAGGGAATCTTTTACTATTAATTCATTATGTGCATGTAATTGGTAGCATTCTTTTAAGGTTCCCACATTTAGCTGTAGGAAGGCTGGAAAGGCAGCCACATTGACATGTTATACCCGGAGTTGACATTTCAGATTCTCACATTATTCAGAACTTCCTAACAAGCAGCAAGTTACTGGGGTTTCACTACTGCTTTCATTATTAGTAAGGATGCAGTATTACTATTAATGGTATAATTAGTGACAGTAATTGTTCAATATAATTGCTTAAATTATTCCCTTTATAATGTTAAAACTTGTATGTTTTTAGCCTTGAAATTATGTAGACAGGGCTATGGTTTTTTCTTTTTTTTTTTTTAAGATTTTATTTATTTATTTTTAGAGAGGAGAAGGGAGGGAGAAAGAGTAATGTATGGTTGCCTCTCACACAGCCCTCACTGGGGACCTGGCCCACAACCCAGGCATGTGCCCCGACTGGGAATCGAACTGGGACTTTTTGGTTCCCAGCCTGCGCTCAATCCACTGAGCTACACCAACCGGGTGGTTTTTTTCTTTTATGGAACAAGTTATAAGACATCCTTGCTGGCTTCTCCAAATTGTAATGACAGTGAACTCAATTTTAGTGTTTTTTTTTTGGTATTGAAATATAAATCTTTATTTTAATGATTGGTTTAGGTTGATTCTGTATACTTTATTTTTCAAAAGTACCATCATTAGGGAACCGATTTTTAAATTACTCTGTTTAACATTATCATTGTTACAAAATCTGTGAACTTTGCCTGCTCTAATTAATTTTTTCTGTATTACATTTTAAAGACACTTGCTCGATGCCTGATTTTGTGGGATGATATTTTACCAAATTCCAAGTGGGTTGATAGCAATGTTCCTCAAGTAAGTACATATAATAAATTTTGTTATATCTTTAATGGCATAAAATTATGATTTCTTCTGGCCTATTTCAAAACCCTATAAAATACTTCTTAAGAAGGCAATATTGATGGTTATGGTACCTCTTGAAAACATAGGAACTTTCGTTTTAAGTTTGTGTGCTGATCATAGATCAACCTTTCTTTCTAGTCCCAGATTCCAAGAAATTGTACTTTTTAAAAATTATCTTTACCAAAGTACCCTAAAAAAGTATTTTTGCTATTTTTATCCTAATTAGGTACATATTTATCTAAGATGCTATTTTACTTTGTGACAATTTAAATCTCTTATATAATAACTTATTTCAATTACTTAATGGCATATTTATCCAGTAAGCCAAATAGTTACAAATAAGCAGACTCCATAAAAACTTTGAATCAAATATTATGATAAATATTGCCCTTTAATCAATAGTCCATTTCTGGTGGTGTCAGTTCCATTTTATTTATAAAATAAATCTATTTGTCCTTGAGATTGCTTGAGAGTATTTTCCCCAATATCTGCATAAGAAAAAGTTCAAAATAAAGAAAGGTTGAAAGAACTTTATGGACACACCCATATCCCTGATTGGAGTCTACAATTAGTATTTTACTGCACAAACTTGTTTAATCACATGTTTATCCATTTATTCTTTATCCAATTCATCATTTTTGATATATGACGTCATATTTCAGTTAGTTGCAGACAGTACTGTACTTCTCTCTAAATATTTCAGTATATCTGTCAATAACTAGAAGTCAGTATTTATTTACGTTCTTTCCCTTTTAGGATAAAGTGTATATACAATGAAAAGTACAGATCTTAAGTATGCTATTTGATAAGATTTGACTGAAATGTATGCTTGTGGAAATAAACATTCATCAAAATGGCCGGAAGTCCCCTCCTTCCCCTGTCCGGTCTGTTCACTTCCCCCTCCTCCCCAGCAACCCGTTTTGTGATGCTTTTCCAAAATAAATGAGCTTACCTGAAGTAGAACTTTATGTTAGTGGAATCACATATAGTGTCCACCCTTCGTGCAAGACTTTTTTCATGATTGTGAGATATCAGTGGTTCATCCTGTTTATTGTTAGGTACTATTCCGTTGTCTAAACATCCCACCGTTTCTTTCTCCGTTCCCCTTTGTTAGACGCCTGGTTTCGGGTTTCAGCCATTAGGAATTAAGGCCATGAATACTCTTACACAGATATTTTTGTGCACTTACGTTTTAATTTTTTTTGAGTAAATATTTAAGATTGGAATTACTGAGGTGTGGAGTAGATGACGTATTTGGTTTTATAAGAACTCGTTGATCTTTTCCCAGAGTTTGTACCATTTTGCACTTTGGCCGAGAGTGTGTGAAAACGCTGCTGCTGTGTGTCTTGTCCATATCTGGTGGTGGTGGTCTCTTTAATGTTAGTTCTGCTGGTACATTTGTGTAATGATATCATTGTGTAATGATATTTGGTATGTGGTTTCCGTTTCTATTTCCCTGCTGACTGATGATGAGGGAACATTTTCATTTGCTAATAGTTCCTTTATGTATCCTTTTGTGTGATGCCTCTGTTCCTGTCTTGCCTATTTAAAAAAAAAAAAAAATGCATTTTTGCCCTGGCTGGGTGGCTCAGTTGATTAGAGTGTTGTCCTATATGTTAAAAGTTTGCAGGTTTGATTCCTGGTCAGGGCACATACCTAGGTTGTGGGTTTAGTCTCCAGCTGGGGCATGTATGGGAGGCAACCCATTGATGTTTTTTTTTCTCTCCCCACTGCCCCCAAATCAATAAACGTATCAGGTGAGGATTTTTTTAAATACAATTTTATCTTTTTATTATTGAGTTGCTAGAATTTTTAATAGATAGGGGAAGCCTATTCTTTCTCTGATACATGTTTTGGAAACATTCCTCCCAGTCTCGTTTGCCTGTTTGTTTTTTAGTACTATTTTTGTTGAGCAGAAGACTTTCAAAGTTTGATAATAACTAGTTTATCAGGTTTTTTTTTTTATGGGTATTAAGTTTTGTGTCCTATGAAAAAAAACATTTGCCTAACTCTAAGTCTTGGAGATACTCACTTGTTCTTTTCTCTAAAACCTCCACTATTTTAGCTTTTGTGTATAGTTATGTCCTCCATCTCAAAGTAATTTTTGTTTATGACAAGGTAGGCATTGAGGTTTTCGTTTTTTAAAAGTATGGGTATTGAGTTATACTAACACCATTTGTTGAAAACACCTACTTTTCCCTATTGAATTCCTGTGGCTCCTTTGTCACAGTCAAATGAGCATATAAGCGTGGGTTTATTTCTGTGCTCTCTTCTGCTTCTTTAATCTATCTGCCTTTACGCCAGCAGCACACTCTTGATTGCTGTAGAGTTCTCAAGTCAAGTAGTGCGGTCGTCCCCAACCTTTTGGCCTCAGGGACCAGTTTCCTGGAAGACAGGGCAGGGAGGGTGCGACAGGAGGCACTGGAGGACTGGCTGGGGACCCCTGAGTAGTGCATGTCTGCTGTTTTTGTTGTTGTTCGTGATTTCTTTGAATTCTCTAGGTCATTTGCTTTCCCATATAAAATTTAGAATCAGTTTGTTAGTATCAATATAAAAATCTGGTGGATTATAACTGAAATTGTATTAAATCTATAGATTAGTGTATGGAGAATAGATAATTAAATATTAAGTCTTTTAGGCCAAGAATATAGAATCTCTCCATTTTTAAATTTCTCTCAGAAAGTTAAGGCTCTTGAACAGTTTTTAATGTTTATTCCTAAATATTTTACATTCTTTTATTATTCAGCAAGTGGAATCTTTCTGTAGAATTTCATTTTCTGATTGCTTGCTGCTATACAATTGATATAAAATATGAAATGGATTATTTATATATCAACCTTTTAACCTGTGGCATTTAAATGCATATATTAGTTAAATAAATCGTTATAAAGATAAGTATCATGCTAGGTATCTTATTGTCATTTTTTTCAAAAAAAACTCCCCTCCAAATGTCCGGTGTGGAGCTGCGCTGTGGGTTGTTCAGGCGCACGGACCGTGTGTGCGTGGGCGTGGCGCCCTCTGCTGACTGACTGTGCGTCCTTATACTATGGACTCCTCAAAGTCAGCTCCTGTTTCCTTTCATCTTTGTTTTTCTAGCAACTGGTATCTTTTTCTTCCTAGCTCTAGTGGCTAGAGCTCAGTACATTACTGTTACATTGAAAGAGGACAGACTGGGTCAGAATCATCCAACTAGTAAGGGGTGGGGTCAAAATAAAACGAGCTGTAGGATTTTAGATTTTAAGATTTTTGCCTTGGACAGAGGAGTTTGGTGGTCTTTCCTTTTTAAATTCTAATAAAATAGCAGTGCGTTTTTTATTAGTTAACTTTATGACACATCTCTATATATTTTTCTTTCTTTATTCTTTCAATAATATTTTATTATTTAGGCTGGTACAGTTGTCCCAATTTTTCCCCCTTCTCCCCCCCTTCGCCCAGCCCACCCCCTACTTTCATAACCAATCCCCAGTGGGCTTTTCCTACTCATTTCCTGTGTGCCTCAACTTGCCCTTGAAGGATTACATCTCTCCCTTTGATTACTCTTTATATTGTTGAGTATTTTTAAATATTAGGAGACCATAGAAAAGGTGAAAAGGACCAGACTGAGGAGGGCTCCCCTCTCCCCCCATGCGGTTGTTTATAACCCAAGCTCTTAGTGACGCATTTAAATGGTTTGTGACTGACGTGCTGTTATGATAGGGGCGGTATAGATCGATAATAACGACCTCAGCAGGCAACACTCTATAGAAAGGACTCACTGAGTGCCAGCCATTCATGTTAAGAGCTTTGAGTAGATTAAGTCTTCTAATTCTCACAGAGACCTGGAAGGTAGGAAGCCCTGTTGTGCTGGTTTTACAGGGGAGGCATAGGGCAGTCAGGAAACCTGCCTGTGGTCACAGGCCTAGCGCGTGGCCTGCAGGGTTCAAACGTAGGCCTTCAAGCTCCTTTTGAAGATCAAAAAGGAGTTTACAAATGCTATCATCAGGTTACACACACACACACACACACACACACACACACACACACACACACACACACACACACACACACACACACACACACACGTACGTACGTACGTACGTACGTACGTATATATTGGGTTGGCCAAAAAGTCCGTTACGTTTTCTCTGTACCATGGCTCTAGCAGGGCTTAGTTGTCTTTAACTTCATTAGAAACAATTTGTTAGATTGATTGTGATAGTTGTCTTATCAGCATGCATTTTTTAAGAAAACATGAAAATTGGTAAATTTTTGTGCAACCATTTTATTTAAAAATAATTTTTTTTTAAAGATTTTATTTATTTTAGCTTTAGACAGAAGGGAAGGGAGGGAGAAAGAGAGGGAGAAAAACATCAATGTGTGGTTGTTTCTCACATGGCCCTCACTGGGGACCTGACCTGCAACCTAGGCTTGTGCCCTGACTGGGAATCGAACCCACGACCCTTTGGTTCACAGCCTGTGCTTAATCTACTGAGCTACACTCAGTAGATTTTAATATTGAAGATGGAATAAGATGCAACATTTTTGGCTTACTATGCTTTATTATTTTAAGAAAGGTAAAAACACAACTGAAATGCAGAAAAAGATTGTGTAGTGTATGGAGAAGGTGCTGTGACTGGTTGAATGTGTCAAAAGTGGTTTGTGAAGTTTCTTGGTACTATTGACATTTTGGCCAAACAATTCTTTGCTGTGTTGTTGTCTTATGCATTGGAGGATGTTTAGCAGCACCCCTGGCTCTACCCACTAGAAGCCAATAGTGGGAGATAGCTGGCATACTTAAAATACCTGAATCAATAAAGTTATTGATAAAAATGAAAAATGTATTTTATTTTACAGAAAAAACATAATGGACTTTTTTGGCCAAATACATAGACATATACGTGTGTGTGTGTGTGTGTGTGTGTGTGTACATATATATATATCATATATATATATATATGATACTTACTTTGGAGTTATATTAGTTTTTCAGAATGTCACTCAATTTCTGAGTAAATAGCATTCAAAAATAAAAATGAAAACTAGAAAGGAAGAATGATGTAAGGAGTTATCAACTTATATTGCATAGCCAACAAAATTGCTTTACCTCATTGAGATTATTAAAGAGAAAAGGTATTTCAAGTTTTTTGATTTGGTGATATTTAGTATATAAGAAGATTATATTGTAAGTAATTTCTGAATATTTATTGTTTTATCATAGAAGGCATCCCGAAACATTATTCTACTGAGCAGTCTTCTAAAAAGAATAATAGGAATAAATCATCAGAGTTTCTCTGTTCTATGTACTTGCTTTCATATGTTTAGAAAACATATAGCTTTTTCTTTTTTATTTGTAATTTTTAAGTGAAGCAGACCAAATGCCTTCTTAGTTATTAAAGTTAGATATTCTGGGTTAAAAAAAAAATTCTTGTTCACTACCTGTGGGAAAAGGATGGGTTTCCACATAGTAGTTGCAAGTTGAACACATTGACATTTTAACTTAACTTGGGTAATTAATCTAATGGCCAACCTCACCTTTGGTGAGCTTAATGCTGGAAACGTCCCACGACCAAGTGCATGTCTCTGAGTAGAGGTCTCTCCAAGTGCATTTTCCTTTCGTGCTGCATCCCTGTGCCCCTGCCCCAGCTTTCCTCTGCAGCCGTCATCTTTCATTTTAGCTCACTGGTGTGAAATGCTACTGCTCTGCTGTTGATTCAGAGTATACTTAAGTCCTGTAGTTATGCTCATTTAGTCCTGTTCAGCTATTATTCTCATTTGGGCTGTCTTAGACTTGAAATTAGGTTGCACAGATGTGATTACAATATGGGCCTTTGAATGAAATGGTTTGGCAAAGCTTTTTTTATATAAACATGGCCAAGATAAGCAGTGTGTTATTTTTCAGATCATTAAATATTTGTAATTTGAGTATTAATGTTCAGGTATTCTTGGTTTGTGTCTTGACAGATTATAAGGGAAAATAGTATCTCTCTCAGTGAAATTGAATTGCCTTGCTCAGAGGATTTGAATCTGGAAACCTTGTCGTAAGTTATGAACTGTGAAGTACAAACGAGCTGTCCTAGCATCCGTCAGATGAATAATAGGAATGTGCTCTGTAAGAGCAGTACTGCCCTTGATTTTTGAGTAATTCTGAATCCCAGTGTTTCTAACCATTGTTGATCACATGTTCAGAAAGATGATTTCTTTTGCTTGTTTGCTTTTGTTTCTGAAGTGTAGCGCTCTTGCTCTCAAAACTAATATTAGAGATTTAATTTGTACATATCCCCCTTTTATCCTTTCCATTTAAAAAAATGGCAGTGATAGATTTTTCCTTTTTTTTTTTTTTTAAAGATTTTATTTATTTATTTTTAGACAGAAGGGAATGGAGGGAGAAAGAGATGGGGAGAAACATCAATGTGTGGTTGCATCTCACGTGGCCCCCCTGGGGAGCTGGCCTGCAACCCAGGCATGTGCCCTGACTGGGAATCAAACCAGCAACCCTTTGGTTCGCGGCCTGTGCTCAATCCATTGAGCTACACCAGCCAGGAGATTTTTCCTTTTTTTTTGCTGCATATGAAACATGCAGGCAGAAGGTGCACTTTATCAGTAATGACCACATGGTGTTTCTGCCAAGGAAAACAGCAGAGGTACCTGCTGATTGCGTAGAGGCACAATTGCGCATTTCTAGAATAGAAACTCACTTAGGGACAGGAAGAGTTACTATTTTTACCCAAAGATAATACTTACAATGAATTTTAAGGCAGAATGATGACAACAGTAAATTTCATATAATCTGTCTCTAGGCAAGCACATGTCTACATAATTGCAGGAGCCTGTTTGTCTCTGGGTTTTCGATTTGCTGGCTCAGAAAATTTGTCAGCATTTAACTGTTTGGTAAGAAGTATCTTAGTTTATTCTGTTTTCGTTTTTCACAAAGTCTTAGTATGCTTCCTCCTGACTTTAAATTTTTTCTTTTGTTTTTGCAGCATAAATTTGCAAAAGATTTTATGACTTATTTGTCTGCACCTAATGCTTCTGTGGTAAGTCCTTTTTTTTCTGAGTCTTAAGCTTGAAGAAAATTCACCAATAATGCAATTACTTGTATATTGTCAGTCTCTGCAGTTTGTTTGAATTTAGAATGGGAGATTCGAAGTTTTACTTTTATTCTGGAATATTATTTAGATGAGAATATGATTACCCTTGAAGGGTGCACAGGCCTCTAAATCTTGTGACAAGAGAATAAATAAGAAAAGCCATATCCTCTGTGGATTGTCATACCATCTGCCATTCTGTCTCAGGACTGAATGTTGGTAATTGCCTCAAAATTAGTATTTAGTGAAAATGGAGTTGTTCTTAAGGAGTTGTTGCTCTGGTGATAGCAAAACTGCAAGATTTTATTTCCTGGTAAAATCCACACAGATTTATGCAACATTGTTTATAATGTGAGAAAATTGGAAACATCAAAAAGTCTAAAAGTAGTTAAGTAAATTTGATTATAGTATATCTGTACCTTGTTAGACAAGGGGGCTATCAAATCGTGTTCTAGGAGAATTTGTTGTAAGATTGTTTATAATAGATTAAAAAGGTTAAAAATATTGTGTATAGTAATATCTCAATTTCATTTGGAAAAAATATATATATATAAATGCAGGAAAAGATTTGGAGAAAAAGGCAAAATGTTTACCGAAGTTCTCTTTGGGTGTTTTTATTCCAAGTAGTTGTTATACCTTTTTGACATTTCATTTTTTGAGTTTTCTAGGTTGAATTTAAATTTCATAAAATATCAGAATTTAAATTTCAGAAAATATTTGTTTTTACAGATTTTTTAAAAGTTATAAACATTTGTAATCTAATGATGGCCATGTTAGTTTTGATAGTGAAGAAATGGAATACACAACAGTTGATAATAGAGTGATGTTGGCCCTGGCCAGGTAGCTCACTTGGTTAGAACATTGTGCTGATACGCCAGGGTTGCAGGTTTATCCCCAGTCCGGGCACACACACAAATCAACCAATGAATGCATAAAGTGTGAAACAACAAATCAGGGTTTCTCTCATTTTATCTTGATCCTTTCTTCTCTCTCTAAAAATCAGTAAGTAAAAATTAATTAAAAAAGAAATGTAACATGACAGTTAGTAATAAAGAAATGTAATACAACAGCCTTCTTTTTGTATTTCCAGACAGGTCCTTACAACCTGGAAACGTGCCTAAGTGTGGTGCTGCTGTCTCTGGCCATGGTCATGGCTGGCTCAGGGAATCTAAAGGTTTTGCAGCTTTGTCGTTTCTTGCACATGAAAACAGGTGGCGAGATGAACTATGGTTTCCACTTAGCCCATCATATGGCCCTTGGAATTCTGTTTTTGGGAGGAGGAAGGTAAATGAATATTTCTTTGATGAGAGCATGAGCACGATCTGTCTATAGGAGTGACTTATTTTGAATTTGAAGATGCATGAAAATTTTTGATTCTGGCTAGCTGTTAGCTTATCTGGAGGCATTATTACACTATAAAGGGCCCTTTTTATGGTTTAACCATCAACTTATGCCCTACTTGGTAGAGTTACCATCCTCTCCTTAACATACTTAACGTCATTGCATTTCTCAGAAGATATATAACTCAGCACTTCATTGCCAAGCCTCTTGTTCCCCACCATTGAAGGATTTTACCCTTCTTTAAAGTGTTTTCTCATAAAGGTCACAAACACTGCAGCCAGCAAACCCCATGAGATTTTCTTAGTGTTCAATTTCGCACTCTCTTTCCGTTATCTGTCATTCCTAACCACCTTGCCTTTTTGTAAGACTTCCCTGGCTTTTAATGATCTGGATTGAATACACACACAAAAACTACCAATCAGAGGAGCACAGCTCAGGAGCGACCTGCAGCCGTCCTGTGTAGATCAAGACATAGCTGAGAACGCCTCTCTGCTCTGGCCTTGCCTCTCCCAATCACTGCTGTTTTACTTCTGCTCAAAGATAGCTACTATTTACTGCTAGTTTTCTAACACCTTAGGTTGGTTTTCCCTGTTTTTGAAATTCAAATGGAATCATACACTATGTATCCTTTCATAACTTCTTTTGCTCAGCATTATATTTGTGAGAGTGCTGTTGAATTCCATTGTGTGATAGGAATCAATAGCCACAGTTATTGATTTACTCTGCTGTTGATGGATATATTGTGTTATTTCTAGTTTGGGGTGATTATGAATAATGCTGTTATGAATATTCTTGTTTATGCCTTTGATTTATTGCATGTGCATCTGTGCACTCAGTGGAATTGGGTTGTAGGATGTGTGTTTATGTTTGGTTTCTGTAGACAGTGCCATCAGTGCTCCCAAGTAGCCATACCATTTTACATGTCCATCAGCACCATATGACATTCTAGTTGCTCCCCATCCTTGTCAACACTTGCTATTAGTCATCTTAATTTTAGCCTTCTGGTAGTAGTATCTCGTTGTGACTTTAATTTCCATTTCCCTGAATAATGATAATGACCAACTGGAAAACCTTGCATAATGTCCATATCTCTTGCTACATATTTTTATAGTAGTTTACTTTTTTAAATTTTATTTGTGGTAAAATGCCATAAAATTTACCACCTTCAATATTTTTGAATGTACAGTGTGGGGAACCCCAGCCAGCGGAGCTCTCCCGGATGCTGCGGATGAGAATGAGTCATCCCAGACACAGTCTGTTGTTCCAGCAGGAAAGGGAGTGGCGATTCCTTCTAGTGGAGATGCCCCAAGCCCTTCTCCCAAATGGCCTTTATTAGGATCGGAATGTGCAGGGGAATCCAGCACACATGCATAGCTTATAGCTTATCAATCAATGTCCAAAAGGCTATAGTCATAAAAAACTGACATTATCTACAGATAACACTTGAAGAAACAGAGGCAATCTCTGGCCAGGGTCAGTGAGACATGCTGACACCAGATGGTTGTAAAGGCGAGTTTCAGGGCACAAGGAGTTCACTCCTTATGTTTTGAACTTAATCGTCTGGTTTATATCAACAGGGCTATGGCAGGGCAGAGCAAGCTTCAAAGGATACAATGTACATTTCAGGCATGGTTTCCATGGGAACCCTAGGTGTTAGTGTGGGGTTGGGTTGTGTCTGCCACCTGTGTTTCTTTGCTTTCCAGAGAGGCTTACTATTTAATCAGTAACTCCTCTAGTTCACTTTCCCCTGGCCCCTGTCAACCTCTATTCTTTCTGCTTCTATTAATTTGTCTACTCCATATTACTTTATCACTGTTACCCTGAGCCCTCAGTCAGTTTTGTATGTTGTAGTTACCTTCTCCTGGTCTGTGGCTTGTCTTTAAACTCTCTTAATAATGTCTTTTGATGAGAATTATTATTTTTATTTCATGGTTTATATTTTTTTGTCCTGATGAAATATTTTTTTACATGCCCTCCAACCCCCGCCGAAGATATTTGTCTTCCAGAAGTTTTTAGCTTTTCCATTGATTACGATTTAAAACCTACCTGGAACTGATATTTTTGGTGCACTGTTATTGAGAAGTTTGTATTTTCTCAACTGTTCTGCGGAACCACATTTGTTATAAATTAAGTGTTCTTATACCTGTGTTTATTTCTAGGCTCTTATGTTCAGTTGGTCTATGTTTCCATACTTGCATAATACCATATTTTCTTATTTATTGTAGCTTTATAGTAAGCCTTGATATACAGTAGAATAAACCCTCCATACTGGCTGGGATTTCTTTCTCAGTAGTGTGTTTTTCTATTCTTGGCACTTTGTAGTTCCATACTGTATTAGTACTGGAATTCCTTTGTGATTGCCACACTAAATAGCCTGCTAAAATGTTGATCAGAATTGCAGTGAGTCCGTACATGGGTTTGGGAGGAATTGAAGTCTCAATACCGAAGTCACAAAGTTGAGTCTTCCAGGCAGTGAATGTGGTGCTCCCTGCATTTACTGTACTCCAGTGTGTGTGACCTTGGCGCACATGCATGAATTCTACAAGTCGTGTCAGTTTATTTGTCCTTTTTCAGACTGAACTAAACATTGGAACTTGCCTTTCCGCAGCATAGAAAGTAGAAGTTGTCAGAAAGGTTGCATGCCCTTTTAACAACCTAAGGACCGCTCGAGAGTTTTCTCGTGTTTCGCGCGCCGTCTGTTATGGACCTTAGATGTCAACACCCTGTCTTGTCCACATCGAATGAAGCAATCTCATTGGTGGAAACCGTGCAGGTCAATCTACGAAAAACTATATAATTGCACGAACCCATAAAGTGTTGCAGTTACATTGTATTTTGGTCATTCAAATAGTCTCCGTCTTCAAGTTTGCCCAAAAACTGTGGTCCCTGGCGTATGTCTTAGAGATTTCTGTGCGGTACGCAATGTGTTAACAGGTTTTCTACGCTTGTTCTTTCTTTAATCACTGAGAATTAAGAATGGCTGAAGAAATGTTAGTATAAAAATTCTTATTTTATGATTTTTGAAATTCTTGTTTCCTTTCCTAGTAAGCCCCTGCATTAATTTTATTCTCTCATTCAACCCCATTTCTCATCATTACAAACTGTATGACCCTCCTTGCTCATACATACTGAGTAGGCTTTCTCCCGTGCCGCATCTGCCTTCCTAGTGGTTCCTGTTGTTCAATGGTTACGTGTACTCTGACAGCACGCTACGCCCTCACGTTTCACCTCAGAGTTCCCAACGTGGATATCTAATGCTTGTCTTTGGGGTTTGGGTTCATCAAGATGGTGAAGAGAAAATACACGTGTCAAAATATTTCCTTAAATTTTGAAATCTTTTCTTCCTAAATTAATATGTGTGTGTGATAAATGCTAAATTTTACCCTATATGAAAATAAAAACAGGGGCAAAAGTTGGGGGATATGTGTGTGAGTGTGTATAATAAAATATATAAATATATTGAATTGCTTCAGCAGTGGTTTTATATGATGTCCTGTACAATCTTTATTTCAAAATATTTGTAAGATAAACTAGAATGTTAATCTGCCCATTTGCCATGCTGAATTTGAGCAACATTACAATAATTCAAAGAAGATCTTAAAAGATTTTGCTTTACTAAGAGTTTGTGGATTTTATAAAGTAAGTTTATCATTGATAACAAAGAAAAGGTATTTGTATTTTGAGAAATAGTTATTTCTGCAATCATTACAACTTTTAATGATAACTTTTATTTTTTACTTAGTTTATCAGTCTGAGGAATTGTTCATGCTTTACAGAAATAGAAAGTTTGAGGTGCCCAATATAAAAGCCATGTGTTTTTAAAAGTAATGTTCATAATTTTATAAGTAGGTATAAATAAAACTGGGGAAGAAGGAGGCATACTCTGTACCTGACTTTTTAAATGTCTATAATCTCTAGGATCGCACTCATGGTCCTCAGTACTGTGCTAATTTTAGATTAAAGCTTTGCTTATTAGTTTGAATTTTATAATTTAACATTCGTGGAATGATGCGTCTAATTTAAGTAGTACATGATCTTGAAATGGGTTGGGGATGGAGAAGTGAGTGTTCATAGCACTGACACACATTTTCAAGGCCTCGCCAATGCCTCGTCACAGTAAGGGCCCCCGATCGCTGGTTTTCAAGAATGCCGTGAAAGTTTGGCGGCGTCACTAATTCCATCTGTGCCCCCTGCATTTACCTTGCAGGTACTCTCTGAGCACCTCGAACTCCTCCATTGCCGCTCTCCTCTGCGCCCTTTACCCGCACTTCCCAGCTCACAGCACTGACAATCGGTGAGTCCAGTGACTGTTCTCAACGTGGTCGTTTTTAAGCTCTCTAAGGGGATAAGTTGATCATGGTTTGGTTCCATGGATTCATTTCCAAATTAGCTTTTTTGTGTTCTCGAATTTAGTTCTCTTTCTGGCTAAATATTTTAAGAAGTTTCTTTCACAAAGTTTTAGACCAGAAGAGGACTGTGAACATCTGATGACTGGTTGGTCTTCCACTGTACTCCAGCCGGTAGAACTGCTTCAAACCCAGAAGTAGATCAGCAGGGTTATGTCTAGGGAAAAATTCATCAAGCAAGAGATAGCAGCCCAGAGGAGCTGAAGATGGTACATTTTGTGCTATAATTAACCCCAAGAGAGAAATTTGTCTGATTTAGTGGCAATGCCTATATGAATTCTTTTTTTCCCTTTTACACGAATGCCAAGAAGTTTTATATAGATGACATGGAAGGGACAAGAAAAGCAAAATGCAGCAAAAAAGTCAGAGTCAATTTAGAAGTGGCAGTGAGCTGTAGAACCTCAAACACATAGGAGCAGTCTGACAGTGCAAAAGCTGTGCCTTCAGAGCACTTCTGTTTCCCTGGACCTTCAGGCACAGCAGATCTCCCGCATGTGGAGTAAGGGAAGGAGAGAGCTGCTTACATCTCAGTGACATCTGAGATGACCAGTGTTCTCACCTGACGGCACCCTAACAGCTGCCCAGGGATGAGCTGCTCGTTGTGGTAACAAAGCCATCACTTGACACTGGATTGTAACCCGTAGAGAAATTCCTTTTACAAGAGCAGCCTGACCTGAAGGCCAAGCTTTAACGATAGGCAGTGCATAAGAACATTGCTGTTGGGGACGTTTTGGGTTGTTACGGTTAGCTGCTGGTTGGGGTGCAGTGGAGAGCCCCGCGCGTAGTGCTGGTCATTGTGTTCGTTGGTTTAACTATTTTAAACAAAGCAGTTTGGTGTTAAACACAGAGAACCTTTATGTGACTGATAAATATTGCTTTTTTTTTCCTGGCCATGATTGGCTTTATTTCTAATAGATTTGTTAGGGATGGGTAGATTTTGGTGGAAATAGGGAGGGTATCGCTATAACTAAATTTAAAAAATAATGTGAAGTCTTATTTCATTCTTCTCTTCTGGGATCTTAAAATGTAAACACTTTTTTGTGTGTTTAAATTCTAAAACAAATTTTAAAGTTAAAATGTTTTTTTGAAAACTCAGGAAGCATACACACAGAAGAAGAATATTGTCATTTTCTCACACATTATTTTTGGTTGCACTGTATTCTGTGTGTGTATGTGTTTGTACATCCCCATAGGAGAGTTTTCCTACCTGAGGAAAATTGGCACAGTTTTCTCCCCCTTCTTCCCTATCAGTGCTTATGGAAAAAACAACAACCTAGAAGTAAATTCCTTAGGAGGTAAAAAGAGGTGCCCATGTTGAGCAGAAAAGGAAACTTGAAAACTGATTTTATAAGTGATTAATTTATTACTACGTGTTTTCATGTTAGAGTTTTACCACCCTATAAAACCTTGTAACTGAAAGCTCAAGAATTCTTGGGTATCCCTGACTGGTATAGCTCAGTGGGTTGGGTGTCATCCCGCATACTGAAAGGTGTCCAGTTCTATTCCCGGTCAGGGCACATGCCTGGGTTGCAGGCCAGGTCCCTGGTTGAGGTTGTGTGAGAGGCAGCCTATCAGTGTTTCTCTTCATCTCTTTCTCCCTCCCTTTCCCATTTCTAAAAATAAATAATAACAAATTTTTTAAAAAGAATTCTTTGGTAAAGGATCAAATATCCATAATTACTTTTTTAAGATTTTATTTATTTATTTAGAGAGGGGAAAGGAGGGAGAAAAAGAGAGAAACATCAATGTGTGATTGCCTCTCAGTGCGCCCCCTACTGGGGACCTGGCCCACAACCCAGGCATGTGCCCTGCATTGGAAATCGAACCAGCGACCCTTTGATTTGGCACTCAGCCACTGAGCCACACCAGCCAGAGCCAAGTGTCTGTAATTTTTTAAAGAGAATTACTCCATGACTTCTTAATTGGATTGCCTCATCTTCCTTCAGGATAGCTGTCGTTGCGAGATAGCACACTAGCGTCTGCCTGGTACAGCTTGTCAGCCACAGCAGAGTGGGGAGCTCAGGCTGTTGTCATCTGTTGATTACCTCCTGTCTGTTTTCGGTGAGCAGGTATCATCTCCAGGCTCTGCGGCACCTGTACGTGCTGGCTGCAGAGCCACGGCTGCTGGTGCCTGTGGATGTGGACACAAATACTCCCTGCTATGCCCTCTTAGAAGTTACATATAAGGTAACTCTTCCTCCCTGTCATTGATTTGTAACCACTCACCTATCTTTGATTTTATTACCACTCACCTATCTTTGCAGGTCAAAGTATTTCAAAAGTATTGTCCTTTAGAAGATGACAGTAGTGAGTTGAACCCTCATAAAAAGTGAAGCCTCTGAAATTCGTGCACATCCTCTGGACAGTCAGGCTCATTTATGGTCTGTGGGCTTAAGATCTTAGAGACAAACAGATGCTCTTCCATCCTTAGAGCTTGTTTGAAAATGTCCCTGTTAGCTTTCTGTGGCCGATGGTAGCATCCTAAAAAATGAACTGTGTTGCAGTTGTTCTGAGATTTGTTAGCAGAGCCCTTTAAAGCCAGCGGTCCTGTGTTTGATGAGAGATCTTTGATTTAGATGCAGGAGTAGATGAGTAGATTATGCATAATGTATCCTTCCTTTATTCAGAAAATGACTAAGTACCTTCTATGTATCAAAATTGTGCTAGGCTCTGGGATGCAGAGTATGACACCGCCACATTCCTCGTCTGTTGGGGAGCCAGGCAGGGGTGCTGTAAGAATAGAGTGGTAACCGGAGGTGTGTGCAGAATGCAGCTGGAGCAGAGAAGTGCTCTGTCCTGCTCTGTGCATGTGTGCGGGGTGGCGGGGTTGGGGGCAAGCAGCCGCTGTGTTTGGGCTGAGGATGTGCCAACTGCAGGGGCATGGTCCTAGTGGAGAAGGCGCCATGCGGTGTGGCAAGCGCGTATTGGCAGTGCCGCTGTCGGTGGAGTGCAGGTCTGGAAGTGATAGAAGGTGATGTGGACCCACAAAGAGTTGTAGGCTTGGACCCTTTGAGGTGTGAGTGTCAGAGAAGATCTTATGCTATTTGGTGCTCTGTGTACCAACTGTGGGGAAGGAGAAGGGTAACGTGGAGATGTTTCTTCTTTATAGCATCCTCTGACTCTGGTTTGCACCCAGTGTGCCACAGGAATTTTTAAAGTATGTAACCTGACTGTTTAGTCATGGACACTGACCTCTTTTCCCTCAGATTGTGAAATAAAAAAGCGACAACAGCCAACACAACAATAGCTGTCCAGGGGGAATGAATCAAAATTATACCTGTTTTTTTGGTCAGATTGGTGAAAAATATGAGGGGGGACCCAAAAAAACCCAGAATTTATTTATAAAAAATTGTATTTATTAACATGTTTAAACTTCAGTCATTTTCAAAGTACTCTCCATTTGATGCAATATACCTATCAAGATGTCTTTCCACTGCTCAACACAGTTTTTGAACTCACTCGATTTTAATGCCTTTTAGTGCTTCTGCCATTTTTTGTTTCACCTCTTCCACAAGGCAGAATGTTTCCCTTTGAGGACTTTTTTCATCTGGTAAACCAAAAAAAGTCACTTGGGGTGAGAATGGGTAAATACGGAGCACGGGGCATGGGAGTCATGCCATTTTTGGTCAAAAACTGATGAACACTCAGCACGGTGTGCGCAGGTATGCTCATAAATTGCCCATCATGAAATGGGCAAACGCATTAAAAGAGTCTTCAGAAAAAATTCACTGAAGCTGAACGCAGCCTCTCACAACAACACCAGCTGGTACACTGATACAGATGGGTTCCTAGGGCACTCACCTAGCAGGGGAAGCCTGTACTACAAGGGGCTCACACTCCAGAAGATAATTCCATTTTTTGTTTTTTGTTTTATTTTTGGTGTGCTGCAGAATTTTAGTAATTCATTTATGTGTGCCATGAGATAAAAAAGGTTGAAAATCGCTGCCGTAACTCCATAGTGAGTGTGGCTGTTCTCTTGTGTTTCTGAAGGGCACTCAGTGGTATGAGCAAACCAAAGAAGAACTGATGGCTCCCACCCTCCTTCCAGAGCTGCACCTTTTAAAGCAGGTAAATTGGATATGATTTAGGGAGATCCATCCAAGGGATAAATTCAACCAGAGAAGCTTAGCATAAAAGATAGCTAAATGAAAACCTATGCTTTCACAGTGTTTTTTTTTTCTCTCCCTTCAAAATGAGTTGGTTTAATTCCAGGCGGTACAGAATTTGGTATGGAACAAAGACTGAAGAACATGCTTTGGCAGGATTCTGGTCTGGGTTTACTGTGACCTCACAGCTAAGGTTGAAATGGCAGAGTGAGAAGAACTAAAGAGATGAGCCACTGCAAGATTATTATTATTACTTTTTTTTACACAAAAGTTTCTTTTTAAATGTATAGCAGGCTTCAGGACACTTCATTCTAGCTATAGGGGGCAGGGATGTTATGACAGGGATCTGGATGTTAAAACAGGAATGGAATTAGGGATCACTGTTGCCCTAGGCACAAAAAACAGCTCACTTTATTTTGCCAGATTTCTTAATTCCACTGGTGGCTGGGGGGCCTTTCCTCACAGCAGGGGTCCCCAACCCCTGGGCCAGGGGCCTGGGCCAGTCCACGGCTGGGCCGTGCAGCAGGAAGTGAGCAGAAAGCAAGCGAAGCATCGTCCTGCCCCCTACTCCCTGCATTACCCGCTGAGCTCCGTTCCACCCCCCCACCCTGTCCTTGGAAAAATTGTCTTCCTCAAAACCGGTCCCAGGCACCAAAAAGGTTGGGAACCGCTGCCCCATGCACGGCCTTTGCTTTTAGCTCTGTTTCTTCTCTTTTTACTTCTGCTTGAATGCCTTGTTTTCCTCCTCTGTCTTCTTGACCTTCCTCTTGGGCTGCTTCAGGGGCTTCTTGCCGTCTTCGGGCTGGACATGGTGGCTGCCATCCTTTTCTCGCTTTCTTGGTGTTTTGCAGGAAATAGGAAAGCAGCCCCAGAAGGAGCTGTCGTGGGGAGTAGTGAAGGTCTTTCCTGATAGGTTAGGTGGCCTCAGAGCATGACTCAGGTGCATCTTCGTCTGGAAGTAGAGCTTGTTAACCTCTCAATATCTCTTTCCTGCCCAGTTTTTCTAATTTCCTTTGTGAAGCATGGGTCTCATTTTGTCAGACTCGCACTTTTTTAGCATTGGGTTACTGTTTACATTTATCTTGGCAGATTAAAGTTAAAGGCCCACGGTACTGGGAACTGCTCATAGACTTAAGCAAGGGAACGCAGCACTTGAAGTAAGTATATTGAATTTCTCAGCTGTCTCTGTGAAGCGAATAGAAGTATATGGGAAGGTATACATTACAGATTATGACCTAGAATGGTTCATGTCACGCTTAGATCTGATCGAGGACAATATCTTTGAAACAGTTGTGTTAGAAAATGAAAATTTTAATGTAGAAATAAAACCCTAAATATTTATGTTCATTCATTGAGAAACTCGAAGTGACTTAAGTTGGGGCAGTAGTGGAATTACATGTTGGAGCAATGATGAACACTTTAGCTTCAGAAAATAAGACCGGTGTGTATCCCCACAAAGGAAACTTATCACAGTTGAATTGATACTTGTCAGATGACATTTTCTGTTGTGTCCCTTTACTATTTTCTTGTTAGATTGTTGTCATAAAATTAAAAGATTATGGTGACTTGGTTTTGGGTAGAAATCATCATATGTAAATAATTTCTTTAATGAACAGAGAATGCTAATAATTTTATACCGGCAGTGGTATGTAAATTAAATTTCCAGAAAATTTAACAAGCTTGCACAAGTTTTTATAGTTTAGTCCCACTTTCCATTTCCTCTAAACTATCGATATAATGGCTGTATTCTGTATTGTTCTGTCTTTAGATTTGCAGCATCGTTTTCTTTCTGCCGCACACCCATCAGCAGCCCTTCGTTACCTCATGACCCGTGCATAACACACACTCAGGGAGGTAGGGAACATGAAGACATGTCAGATTAAGTCTGCCTTTGAAGCTCACACATGAGCAGTCAGAATGCCTTCTTATTTAACAAGTTCCGTGAGTCTAGAGGCCAATGAAAAACAGAAGTTGTTTTAGCTCTTTTGTAGGGCCTGATTTAGTGATAGCCACGGTAAACAATCATCTACTGGAGTGGAAAATGGTGGAGGCTTCATCTCATAAGAACATGCCGTTGGGAACCATAATGTTTCTGACCAGGAGCCACCGATAATACCTCATACTGAATTCATCCTTGTTTCCTTTCAGGTCAATCCTTTCCAAGGATGGGGTTTTATACGTTAAGCTCAGAGCAGGCCAGCTCTCCTACAAGGAAGACCCGATGGGGTGGCAGAGTTTGTTGGCCCAGACTGTTGCTAACAGGAACTCCGAAGCTCGGGCTTTCAAGGTAGTGTGGGTTGGTAACAACTGAAGAACTCCACATCCCGTTCACCCACCTAAAGACATGCTTCTGGGATGGCATTGATGGTGCTGTTGAGATGGCCCTGCCCCCTCCCATCACTGCAGACTGTAGAGAGTGAATGACCCTGGTCTGTTTGTGGCTTTAAGTGGCAGTCCTAATAAAATATGGGCCATCTGCCATGTCTCTAACGGCACATGTACCAGCAGAGGTAGTCAAAATATATCTTAACACTATGAAAATATTTAGTTTAGTAATGATTAATCCTCAACTCTGTCAAGATTGACTTAATTCATGATAAAATAGAAAAACATTTTTTGCAAGGTAGCACTTAGTTTCATTTTTAAACTTCAGTTTGTTGCTTACATCTTGATGATAAAAATGATGACAGGTTGCCTGGCTGGTGTAGCTCAGTGGATTGAGCACGGGCTGGGAACTAGAGGGT
Organism: Micronycteris hirsuta; assembly: GCA_004026765.1. Lineage (NCBI taxonomy): Eukaryota > Metazoa > Chordata > Mammalia > Chiroptera > Phyllostomidae > Micronycteris > Micronycteris hirsuta. Next base: position 38,009 of record PVJI01005853.1, on the reverse strand, counting down.
CCCGGTTCGATTCCCAGTCGGGGCACATGCCTGGGTTGCGGGCCAGGTCCCCAGTGAGGACCATGTGAGAGGCAACCATACATTGCTCTTTCTCCCTCCCTTCTCCTTTCTCTCTGAAAATAAGTAAATAAAGTCTTTTTTAAAAAAAAGGAAAAAAAAATGATGACAGGTTTAGCTGATTTTATTGACTTTATTCTCTAAGTATCTGAATGCTAATACAGTACTATTTGGAATGAATAAATAAAGATTTTACAAAGCAGTCTCATTCCCAAGGGTTCAGTACATATTTTGTTCTACATTCCAGAACTCAGATAAGCTTCCAACACTAGAAATGTATTCCATGATCTACCATCAGAATTTCAGAATTTAACCCCCATTTTCACTCATTTCATGAGCAAATGTGTTCCTACTGGAGACACATTAGAAACTGTGTGAGGCAGTCAGGACCCCTGAGGATGGTCATACAGAGCGAAATGCAGGACACAGACTGGCTCAGCGGCAGCCGCAGACTGAGCGGCGGTCTTTGTTTTTCCCAGTTAAGGAGGCAGCAGCTTATTTAATTCAACTCACATTTCATTGTAGGTCAGTGACTTACGACTGAGTCTTTATAGTAGTTCCCAGGGTTTAAGAGATGTAGTTATTTAACATCAGTGAATGTTGTTGGCAGTAGTCGATGGGCTAAGAAATACTTTTGCAGGAATTTTGGACAAAGTTTAACGTATTAGCACTATTGCATCTTATATAAATTACAGCCCATCTAAAATACTCCAGTTTGTAAAGAAAATAAGTAAGTTTAGACTTCAGTTTGAATGGGGAAAGTGTTTAAAAATTAAAAGACATCTCAGTTTTCTGACTGCTGGGAGTTCAGGAGTAAAATATAAACCTTAGTGGAAAACGGTAATATACATTCATATTCCGTTTTCAGTATTGAACCTTGGATGATAGTCTTTTTCTTTCTCATTTTTTTATTGTGGTAAAATGTACGTAAAATTTACTACATTAACCCTTTTTAACTGTATAGGTCAGTGGTATAAGTACATTCATACTTTGTAGCTATCACCTCTGTCATCTCCAAAACTCTTTTCATCTTGCAAAACCGAAACTTTGTCTCCATTAAACAGTAACGCCCCACTCTCCACCCCATCCCCGAGCCTTGGCAACCTCCATCCTGCTTTCTGTCTATGATTTTGATGACAGGTATCTCACGTAAGTGGAGTCAGCCAGTATTTGTAGTTTTGCAGGTGGTTTATTTGGCATTCTTTTTTTCCATACCTTTCCAGTAACAACCTAGTTTGCTTTTCAGTTAGTCAGTGAGTGAGGAGCAAAGCTTTTTTGGGGGGTGAGCTATGTAAAAAAATACCAATTATTGGCCTTTTGATAGTAGTTCATGTTAGCTTGTGCAAAAAGCTTCTAAAACTTCTGAGAATAGGTTCATGAAGCTCTAGCAAGTTTGTTCCATCTTGGGTTTTGTGGGATCATTGTGTGAAGAAAATGAGGTAGATTTCTTACAATTGCATTCATTACCATTTGAAGCATAAAGAAAATAATCCTTATACCTTACTCATATTTGTTGTTGTTTGTTTATTTTTTAGCCTGAAACAATTTCAGCATTCACTTCTGATCCAGCACTTCTGTCATTTGCTGAGTATTTCTGCAAGCCCACTGTGAACATGGGTCAGGTATGTATATGGTTTGCTCAGTTCCAAGGGTAGAATTTGTTACTATGTCTACATATGGACACCACCAAAAAATCTATAGTACCCCTCTCTGTCTTTGACATTGATAACATGCCTCAGTACATTGGGTGATTTCTGCATGGCAGATACAGGTTTTCCATACTCTAAAACTATTAAATTCAGTGACTTCCTACCTTGATAGAAGAAGCAATTTCAAATTTCTAAGACACTAATTTTAATAGGTAATTAACTTTCTTATGTCCATTCTTACACTGATTTGTATTTGCAGAGTATATCACCCTTCTCTTGTTTTTATGTAATTTTATTAATTTTGTTTCCTCTGTATTTTATAACCCTTCTTTCCGTTGTGGTTCTAAAACTGCTTTCTTCAGGGTTCAGGGTTCCCCAGGTTACTGATTCAATCCATCGTTGCAGAAGGCAAAGCCTGGATGTAGGAGTCAGGTGCTCTGGGATTGATGGCTTGTTGCCTGCAAGTGTGTATGGCCTGGCGAAAGCCTTTAACCTCTCCAGCAGGCAGTTTCCTCATTTTAGAAGTGTGGTTACGATAGAAACTGCCTTACATTCTTGGTTAGAGGGTCAAGAGGAATAACTTGTCTCTTCTAATTTGTTGACTCTTTACTCTGTATAGGCATACCTCAGAGATCTTGCAGGTTGGGTTCCAGACCACTGTGGTGACACAAAGGTCTTATGGTGACATAGCTCTTGCCGTGACGCGGGTCCTAATATTTTTGCTGGAGAGGGTCTTGTCTTTAGTAAATAAAAACGCAACACCTGTGAAGAGCAGTAAGGCAAAATGCAGTAAAATGAGGAATGCCTGAATTAGGCACTCTGCTCAGTACTTTATGTAACTTTCTCATTTAGTTCTCACCCTGAGGGTAGGTGCCTTATCATTGAGTGTTTACAGATCAGGAAACTGCCACTCAGAGATGGCACGTCCCCAAGATCACAGCTAGTAAAGACTGGGCAGTGCACCCAAGGCCACAGGTCTCTGATGAAGGCTTGTGCCTGCCATTAACCCCAGCTGGGTGTGGCTTTGCTGCCTTCCCCGAGCTCGTTCTGCTCAGTGTGGCTGCTGCGTCCCCTTTCTGGGTCCTGCCCTTGCCAGCACCACCCGACGCTTGATCCAGTTTTCTCCTCCACAGCACTTACATCCTTCACTGTCCCTTGGGACTTCTCTTTGGTTGCATTTTATTGATGTTTCATTTTGCATGTGCTGTGATTTTATAAAGAGCCACTTGTTTTACCATTTTCTGTCAATCATGGCAGAGCTTAAGAATGGGTCATGTGGTTGCTATGCAGTTGTTTCTGGAATTGATTTTGCAATGTGCATTGATGTGCTACAAACAACTTCTGATTTTTCACAGAAACAGGAAATTCTGGATCTTTTTTCTTCAGTACTCTACGAGTGTGTTACTCAGGAGACCCCAGAGATGTTACCTGCATACATAGCAATGGATCAGGTATGGTTCAGAAACCTATTTCAGTTCTGATGAGGCTTATCCTGAACAGTGAGATCAGGTTCCCAAGTGTTCATCTTTTAAGTTTCTCATCTGCATTTGGACATTCTAAAAAGGAAGCTTTATCAAAGTGGAAAGCTCTATGCATATCAGAAAAGCTTAGCATTGATGATGACAGCAGTGCCCTTAATGGGCTGCCTGATGCTAGGGTTCCCATTCTCCTCAACCAGGGAGAAGATTCCTTCCCTTTCTCCCCGTGGGTGGCCTCTGGCCTCCCTCCTGAGAGCCTCTCTGTGGAGGACACTGCCAGTGAGTGGGAGGTGGACACACTGCATCCTGCTGATGGCAGTCACGTGCGCACCTGTGTGGTGCAGCTTGCAAAAGGTTACAGGATCAGTTTGTAGTTTAGGGAGCTGGAATTAACTTTTAATTTTTGTGTGTGTGTTATTTCTGTTTTTAAAGGAAACTAACAATGCAGGAAATAATGCTTGACAGCTTTCCTAAAGGATCAGTCAGTTTATTCACTCTAGGTTATTAGTGACACGTAAGACTTTTTGATAATATAGCTTTCAGACCCAAATTTAAAGTTAAGCTAAGCCATTAGTTTTCTACCTCGACTAAAATTTATCTGGGAAATATCTTAAAAATACAGATCCTTGAAGCTCATTTCATAGCTACTGGATCAGAGTTTCTGAGATAAGGTCTAAGGTCTACAGTTTTAAACAGTTCTACAGGCGAATCTGATAACAGAGAATTCACAGATAAAGCATTTGGGACTCAGTAGCTAAAACAAAATTATCTAATGGCACAGTTATCTCTACTGAAAAGCTGAGTGGGGAATACATTTAGGCAGGGGACAATCCCCTAGACCTGAAAATCACAACATTCTAACTAAAAGACAATGTCCAGTATAATCACATAAGCCCAAAATGCCAGCTCTGTTTGGTGTCAGACAGTACTGATTAGAAAGTGACAGCGTGTGGTGGTCACACTGGCCCTGCTTTCCACGGCGCCTCTCCCTGCAGCAGCCAGCCCACAGGCTGTCTCCCACTGCTGGCTGGGAGTGCCTTCCGCTTCCGCTGGGGGCCTTCACCCTGCTGCCGTCACAAGCAGGTGTCTGTGGAAGGACACCCTGCCTGGTTGCCACCGTGGTGGCTTTGCATTTGGGTCCCAGGAGCAGTGTAATCGGGAGTGTTGCTTTAGTCTTCTGATGCTGGGATCCCTGGCCTCACTCCAGCCATTTCATAATCCCGCCCCGGGGTTCCCAGAGGTGACTGGCTGTAGACCTGTTGGGTTTTCATTTTTTCAGAGCCACTGAACCAAAAGTAAGCTCATTTGCCCTTGTGGCTTTTACCCAAGAGCTGTCCTTTTCTCTCCTCAAGGCTGTGAGAAGACTGGGAAGAAGAGAAATGTCTGAGACATCTGAGCTTTGGCAGATCAAGTTGGTGTTAGAGTTCTTCAGCTCCAGAAGCCATCAGGAGCGGATGCAGAACTACCCGAAGCGGGGGCTCTTTATGAACTCTGAGTTTCTCCCTGTTGTAAAATGCTCTATTGATAACACCCTGGACCAGTGGCTACAAGGTAAGAAGAGCCTGTGCCCCTTGTGCTTTTAAGACAATGCTGTGACTCAGCTTTTCTGCTGCAGCATGTTCTTGTTAGGGGGCAGGACAAATCTGGGCATAAACCACAATGCCCATGGATTTAATGTTTCAAGTTAGTTGAGTTAGACTGATTATCTACGTCAGCTTCTTTATAAATATATTTAACTCTACTTTGTAAACCATGGAGAGAATATACATAGCATTTTAAATACCACTTGGCACTTAAGAACCTGTTCAACGTTTTCTAGGATCAGGTCGTGTGTCCTTACTGGCCTCTGTCTTCTGTTTCGGGGGGGTGTGTCACCTCTCTGAGGCCCCAGCCATCTTCTTCCCCCTTCTCTGTCCCCTGTGCCCCCACCCCTGCCCTGCTTATTGAGTGAATGCTTGTGTCACAGCTCTGAGTCCACGGGGACCCGGATATCATGTAACAGTGGCTGTCTGTCCACACGGGAGTCCTAACACCTGGTCCCGTCTGTCATTTCCTCTTGGGATGCGAAAGCTCACGCAGCTTAAAAATTGTTTTCAGTATAATTATTTTTGTTCTCACTTTGGGGAAAAATATGTTATTTTAAAGATTTTCTTGTTTTGTTTCTATTTAATTTAGCACTTGATCACCTACGGCAGACCTTTGCTATTGTTAAGAAACATGCCCTTAAACCTTTGATTGGCAGACTCATAGAAGGCAGTGAAACTTTGGCAGTGGCTAGAGCGTTCTCTGGAGCAACACTGAACTGCTCTCTTCCTGTTGCTCTTTACGGCACTCAGTGGTTACAGCACGGCTCTGAGCCCCCACCAGATTTCACTGCTGCCCTGATTGCCCAAAATGGTGTTTATTTTATAGTGAGGAACCCGTCACTTCTTAAAACTCTTAAATCTGCAGTCTCCACTCTCAGAAGAACTAGCCATTGGCTTTGGAATTGTCATCATAAGAAACATTCAAACCTGTAGAGAATTGAGTTTGTTTGAGCCTAACTGATGACAGTGGCCAGGAAGCAAAATTTCAACAGATTGAGAAAATGCACTGAAGAATGGGAATTTAGCACCTTACTTTATATACGTCACAGTCAAAAGAGGAGGTTTAAGAGGGTTACAAGAAATCCACTGGTGACAGATTAGAGAGGACGGAGAAAGCCAAGTGGGGAAACCTTTGGGACTGGATGGAAAGTACAGTGATGATGCGGATTTCGTCCCGCAAAATCCGTGGTGACCGTGACCGAACGCGTGAATAAATCTCACACAGAGACATGCTTGGAAGAGGAGTTCCGGGGCCACGTGGCTTCTCCCTCATCATCTGGGAGAGAGCCCTGAACCTCGGGTCCAGGGGTTTTTATTGAGGATTTGGAACACAGAGCATCAGGTTGTAAATTCGGGTTCGGTGGCAGACAGGACTGGGGCAGTACATTAAACAGGAGACAAGTAAATTGAGGGCAGGCTAGCTAGGGCTGTTTACTTTAGGACCATAAACATTGTAGCAGGGAAGATTCTCAGACATCCATTAACATAAGCCCCTTGGATTCCAGGGGGAGAGACTCAGCAAGGCAATAAATTTTTAAGAAACATGTTAGCCAAATTTTCCTTCAGAGAATTCCTTTCCACAGACATGAATCACGCTTGCCGACTTGGGAGTAATTTTTTCCACGCGGAGCCGTGCTCACATGCGTGAATCCCAGAGCTACGCTTCTTCATGCATGTGAAAAGAATTCTACTACACAGTGATAGGCACTTTTATGCAGGTGGATACAGGATAGTTATCAACAGTTACCACAGCAACAACGAGGGGATCCGTGGTCTCCCCCTGGTGTGGCGCCCGTGCTTGAGGGGTCTGGAAAAAGGAAACCTGACATTCCAAAGGTGTGTTGTTGTAGATGGGAAAAGACAGCAGACAGGCTCAGTTAAAGGCTGACCTTCGGTAGGGAAAAAACTGGCCCAGGACATGACTACGCAGCATGAACTGCTTTTAGGAAGTTTTAATTTCAGACCGTCCTACGTGGTTATGTTAGGTCTGCGTTTGTAAGGCCGCCACACAGGCTGCCCCCGAGCTCTCTGGTTTCGCAGGGGCCCCTTTCCTTCCACAGGACGGAGAACAGTCAGTAAGGTGTAGAACCTGTGTACGGATCAGCATGGAAATGGCATTCGTGTTTGTGCCTTAAAATCACAAATTCATATGTGGACTGTTAGGGTCACTCAGTAATAGTCCAGACCAGTCATTCATCCCAAAACACATTGGATTTATCAGATTGTCTAGATGTTCTGTGTCTTTCTCCTCAGTTGGACTTTAATCTTGAGCAGAGAAAATGGGTTTTAAGAACTTAAGGAAGTTTTCTTAACTTTTTAACATTTTATTGTAGAAAATTTAAAGCATAACACAAAGGAAGCGGAATAGTTTAATAGGCCCCATCACCAGTCTCCGCTGTCGCCAGCACCCTGCCGCGCTTCTGCAGTCCAGACCTGCGCCCAAGGCCACATTCAGCTGCTTTCCAAGCCACCCTCTTCTGTCCCCCCACAAGGGCCTGCGGCGTTGGTGGTGGCATCGTCGGTCTGTGTGATTGTAGACAGGCTGATGGATGTGTAGTGGTCTCTTGTTTCGTTTCAGTTTGCGTCTCCCTGGTGACTCAGGGTGTTAACTACTTTTTCATGTGCTTTTTTATTACTCGTACTCTTTGTGACGTGTTCAGCCTTTACCCATTTTAAATTGGCTGTCTTGATTATTGAGTTGTAGGAGCTTCCAAAAATTCTGGCTACAGGTTTTTTGTGAGATGGTTTGCAGATATTTTCTTCTACTTCTTGGTTAGTTTTTCAAATAATTTTATGTATTTTTTAGAGAGGAGGATGAAGGATAGGGAGAGAAACATTTACGTGAGAGAGAAACAGAGGTGGTTGCTTCTAGTACATGCCCAGATCAGGGACCAAACCTGCAACCTAGGCACGTGACCTCGCCCGAGAATCGAACTAGAGACCTTTAGGTTTGCAGGACAACACCCAACCAACCAAGCTACACTGGTCCGGGCTGCCTGTTTGTTTTCTTTAGGGTGATTTTTGATGAACAGAAGTTTTAAGTTTTGATGATGTTTAATTTATCAATTTGTTTATGGTTATTGCTTTTTGAGTGTAGTCCTGGAAATCTTCCTTATAGCAGGTCATAGGATTTTTTAAAAATTTTCAATTAAAAGCTTTACAGTTTTATCTTTTATATATAGGTCTGTGATTCATCTCAAAATATGTAGTATGTAGTTGGGGTTTTATGTAGTATGAGGTTGGGGTTGAGGTTTTTTGTTTGTTTGTTTTAGAACAGACGTCCAGTTCTAGGGCCATTTGTGGAAAAGACTTTCCTTTGTAGTAGAGCTGCTTTGGGGCTTTGTCAAAAGTCAGTTGCCCTTTTAGGTGTGAATCTGTTTCAGGACTCAGTTCTGTATCATTGGTCAGTCTGTCTATCTGTCTTTATGCCAGGACTACACTGTCTTAATTACTGTAGGTTTGAAGCCAGAAAAGCTGGTGTTCGGGCTGCCTGTCACATGCTAGACTCAGTAAGCAGAGACAGGGACTGGATCTTTATGAGCACGTTATTCAGATGGCCGGGGGTCTGAGAAGACGGCGGGTCTGGACCCTGATGGACCTTCACGGACTATCTTACATGTCCTTCCAAGCCAGTCTTCTTATAACAGAAGACAACGTGCAATGAGGGGTTTTGAAATTCAGGGAAAATTAGATTAAAAAAAAACCCACTGCAGCATTCTTGTCGTAGTGGTTAGCTGTTTCCCGGGTGGGCGGGCAGCGGCTATCTCTTCCCTGGGACACAGTGGCCCAGATGCCTCCACTGGTTCCCTAGGGGGTAGTCTTTAGCAGTGTCCCAGGAGGTCAGCAGTCTCTCTGGGAGCCAGGATGGGCTGTACCTGCACTTCCTGAAACAATAGCTTTAACATATGCATTACCTATTAGGCTTATTAACTATTTAGCTTAAACTAAAGTTTTCTAACTCTTGAGTCCCATGTTAGGTTCAGAGTAATGTCTGGAATCTGGTAGTGGGAGGAGTTGTGTTGAGAGGAAAATTTACAGTGCCAAATGCTTACAATATGAAAGAGGAATAGTCTCAAGTCAGTAATCTAAGTTCTTGCTTCAAGAATCTAGAAGAAGAAAAAAAAAATAAACCAAAAGCAAACTTTCCTTTTTCCAGTGTTTTGAAGCAAGCACTTAGATTAGTGACCAAAACAGTCTCGTGCCTCGAGCTCAGCAGTTTGCCCAGAGGAAGAACAGAATGGCTTTTTTGAGCTGTGCTGTGGGAATTAGGACACTTTTCCCCCTGGAGCCTCCAGCAAACGAGCTGCCCAGCGTCTCACATCTTGGACTTGAGTTGGAACTCCTGCACGTTCCTCAGTCAGTCCCCATGGCAGAGAATGTCCTTCACGGAGTGGCTCAGGTTGGCCTGTCCCTGAGCCCATCACTGTCAGGAGAACGGGATTGCTGATGCCCCAGATCACTGGTTCTGTAAGCGTGGTCCCTGGAGCAGCAGCAGCCGCAGCGTCTGCTGGGAACTTGTTAGAAGTGCAAGTTTTCTGGCCGCATTTAAGAAATTCTGGGTTGGTTTTAATCAGCCCACCAGGTTAAAGTTTGAGAACCTCTGGCCAAGACTAGTCAGAATCCCATCTGGGAGCTGAAGTCAGTCCCCTCCAATGTTACACAGAGGAGGGGAGGGGGGAAAGTGGGTATCTGGGGAGACCCCCCCAGTGTGCCAGTGTGCTTTCACAGCACTCGTCACAGTGTGTGGTTACTCATTCGTTTGTGTGCTCTCTCTCTGTCCCCTACAACTGTAAACTCTGCAGTGACAGGAGCTCTGTCAGGTTGACCTTACTGCCCAGCATAGTGCCTTCCCAGTTTATGGTAAGTGTGTAATTTCCTGTGTTTCTCCCACAGCTGGGGGCGATGTGTGTGTGCACGCCTATCTCAGCGGGCAGCCCTGCGAGGAGGCCCAGCTGGGCATGCTGGCCTGCTTCCTTGTCTACCACTCCGTGCCGGCCCCGCAGCACCTGCCGTCTGTAGGACTGGAAGGTACTGCAGACCTGCCTCCATTTTCTTCTCCGTGCATGGGATTAGCATTTATGTTTTTTAGTTTCTTAGTAGGATAAATTTCTAGTGAGTTATTTTCTCTAGAGTTTTTTTTTTTTTTTTTGTCTTCATGTGTGGGTGTTACTTTTTGGAATCTTTTCTGGAAAAAACTCTCTAAACTTTACACACATATAAACTTTTATTTACATTCAGAAAAGGATGGAAGATTCTTCGCAGAGCCCAAACACCTATATGTACTAATAAACTAAATGTTTATATCGTTATTTCTCTTAATTGATTTTTATTAAAGTTATTTTTGTTTTTTTCATTAATTATATTTAAATAATATATATAATTAAGAATAGTTTCACATATAGTTAGTTATAGGTCACTTTATGAAGTACAGAGTGGGCAAATTTAAATTTTTATATGAAATTATATTTTACTGTGCATTAGGGAAATACATAATTTAAATTTTCTGTTTGGGTCATTGTTTTTAAAGAGAAAGAATGCCACCTTTAACCTGACTGTGGGCGAAGTTTCCCTGAGAGAGGGTGTGGGGCTGAATCTGTGCAGTTGTGACTTCCCGCTATTTGCATTTCTTTAGGGAGCACAAGCTTTGCAGAACTCCTCTTCAAATTCAAACAGCTGAAAATGCCAGTGCGAGCTTTGCTGAGATTAGCTCCTTTGCTTCTTGGAAACCCACAGCCAATGGTTATGTGATCATGTCGGGTGAAGAACCTGCCCTGAAATGTGACTTCTGCATAGAAACATGACCAAACAGCAGAGCTAAAGAGACATTTGTAAGTTTTATAATATGCTTGGGGGGAAATGAGCTGCACAGACCTCGATGTATTTTCGAATCTGAGCGTCTGAAGTATTGCAGACTGTTGCTGTCAGCGTTTAACACATGATCTATAAAAGTGAGTCAAAGTTTACTTTTTTAAATAAAGGTTTTTGATTTGTTTTCAGAACTCTTGATTTAGTTTGGGATTCCAGAGATTAGAGCAGTGGGGGCTGGGGTGGACAAGGATTTTTTTAGTCTTTCATCTGTGGTGGTTCAAGTGAAGTTGACTTTATGCTCAAAAATGCAGAGTTTTAAAAGAAGCTCTTACAATTTTCTGCATCAACAAAAGACCTTTGGCATTTTCTGAGATGTCACAGTTGTCTTGTTTAAAATTAGTTTATACTTCCAGTGCCAGTGCCAGGCATCCTCAAAGTCTGATTGATCACCTTAAATGGGAGATTTATACCCTAAGAAAGAATTACCATATTTTTCAGGCTATAAGACGCACCTATGTTTTAGAGGAGGAAAATAGGGAAAAAAATTTTGAAGCAAAAATGTGGTAAAATACTTAATGACATAAATAACATAATATTTCACCAACGCAAGCCAGGTAAGCTACATTCGGACTATAAGATGCACCCCCATTTTCCTCCCAAATTTGGGTGGGGGGAGAGCGTGTTACAGTCTGAAAAATACGGTACCTAACATGAAGCCTGTTCTAGAGAAAATAGGAAATTTCCAGTACAGACAGGGCTTCAGAAGTTATCTATTTCTACCCAAAATGTAGAGAATGTACACCTGTGTCAGGGGGTCTCTGGACTAGATGATGATGAAAATAGGAAGGCATCTCCAGCTGCAGGTTCACGTACAGAAAGAGGAAAGCTCCCTGCCGTCCAGACTGTGACAGTGCACCATGCTTTCTAAATGGCCCCTGCCCTGTAAAGTCGTTGAAGCTGTAGTCATTTCACATGTTCACATCCTGAATTGTGGTGTTTAGCTTTAAAAGTAAAAATTAGAGCAAATATAAACCTTTCCATAGAGATTTTGGCAAAAATCCACGTGGCCTTCGCTTTTGCAGCCGGGGTGGATTTCGCACACCTGCACCCAGAGGCAGGCAGTGCCATTCTGCTTCTGTACTGATTTTTTTTTAAAGATTTTATTTATTTATTTATTTTTAGAGAGAGGGGAAGGGAGGGAGAAAGAGAGGGAGAGAAACATCAAATGTATGGTTGCCTCTCATGTGCTCCCCAACCAGAGACCAGGTCAGAAACCAGCGCATGTGCCCTGACTGGGAATTGAACCAGTGGCCCTTTGGTTCACAGGCTTGCACTCAACCGTGTCACGGATTTCGACCCGCAAGATCCGTCGAGGGGACCGCCCCGATTGCGTGAATCAGTCTTACCCAGAGACAGGCTTGGAGAAAAGAATCCGGCAGCCACGGGTCTTTTCCTCCATCTTGGAAAAAGGCCTCGTGGGTAGCTTAGCCGGGGGTTTTTATTAAAGTTTTAGGACACATTTACATTGGATTGATTATTCATGAACTTATGCAGAACAGGGGTCTTCAGCTGAGTCATGAGGATATATGGGAAGGGAATAGATAAGGGGTAGGTTTACTCATTAACAAAGCATTAGGATGTAAATTCAGGTCCGGTGGCAGACAGGACCAGGGTATAAGCTAACTAGGGCTGTTAACTTTTAGGACCATAAAACATTGAGGCAGTGATTCATTAACTTAAGCTTCCTGACTTTGGGGAGGAAGAGAGACTCAGCAAGTTAGAATTTCTTAAGATACATTTTTGCCAAATTCCCATTAGAGAATTCCTTTTCCACTGACATGATCCACACAGGGATAATTTTTCCTCACGTGGAGCCGTGCTCTTTACGCGTAAATTCTCAGGACTGTGTATTTACACGCATGTGGAAAGAATTCCCACACAACCCACTGAGCCACACCAGCCAGGGCTGCTTCTCTAGTTCTATTGGCTCACCTGCCCCAAGGACTTGCTCCTGCATGGGAAGCATGGGTGAGAGGCGGCTGGCCAGGAAGGCGAAATATGCTTCCATTCACACTTAGTTTTCCTTCTCTAACAAACAATAAAAAAGTTAAAATGGTAGGTTATAGCTATTCCATTTGAATCTAGATTTAAAGAACTCAGAATCTTGACAACTATTACTGTGTTTTCACTCTGAATCGTTTATAATTTGTGTGCTTTCTCTGAAGAATGACTTGAGAGACAGTAACTTGCACACACAGGAACTTTCATGTATGAGGGAGAATGGTCATTAGAATGTTGTCAACAAAAGTAGAAATCAGGCTAATAAGAGGGAGCACGGTGAAAGATTACACACGGTCTGGACACAGCATTGTCTTTGTTGGGCCAAGAGATCAGTCTGCAGGGAGCAAAGAGGATATTCTGGGCAGTGTGCTCTTGGGCAGGCATGCTAGGGTCATCAGAATCAATTTCAGCTACTTACAGGTTCTCAAAAGTTCTTGAGTGTAGCTCTCATGATCCCAGCCTTTTCAGAGCCATGGCGAGGGAGGAGCTGGGGAAACACCGCGGCTCTCTAGTGTTTTGGCACGGGAGCGGCCATGACACTTCCAGTCACAGCCTGTTGGCAAGAAGTAGTCACGTTGTTCCACCTTGTGTGGCTACTCTTCTCCTTGTCCTCGAAGGGGAGGAGGGTCGGGTGCTGGTCTGTTACAGTACAGGTCCTAACTTAGTAATTCCCCACATCCATCTTTGCTACTTACACAGATAGAAATGCTCATAAATGCCTCTGAGGATGAACGTGACTAAAGATGCAGTACAGTCACACACTCCACACTCAGAGAGATTATTGTTTTCTGGAGGATGCTGACGTCTGTGTGAAGACATGCACTTTTGGCAACGCGGAGGCGTAGAGGCCAGGCCTTCGCAGGAAACCATTGGGTTCAGCCCACAGAACTTCTCTTGCTTCTGCCCGGTCTTACTCGAATAGGCCACTTTCTGCCCTTCGCGTAGAAACCCCCGACTTCATAGCTTACGGTGAGGGGCACGTCCCAGCTCCTGTATCTGTCAGGCCTGCATACAAATGAGCAAGCCAAGCTGCAGTGGACCGCCCAGGCCCCCACCCACCCTACCCAGCGTCCTTTCCAGTCTCTCCGAAGGGCTCTGAGCCTGAACAGCAGCAAGATCACAGTCCCTACTTCTGTGTGAAGCATCTTCTCGGTGTTGCCCCTCTGCCCTTTTTTAGTGCCTTTGAATGATTTAAGGATAATCTCTCACAAACCACATAGAGCTGGGTTTTGCTTTGCAAGTCAGTCTAAATATCAGTTTTTATATGCTATTTAGTGTATTTTTATATTTACTGTGTCTTTTATTTGGTCTGTTTTCTTTGCTTTTTAAACACTTGTTGAATTCATTACCCTTAGCAGTTAGGATGGCTCATATTTTTTTTAATACATTTGACACTAATATCGTCATAGGACACCACCCCCCGATCCCCCCGCCCCTGCAAAGACCCTGTTTTTTTTAGCCTTGGCTTTCACCGTCTTGCTTCCAGTGTTGATGGCTCTTTGGGCCCCCCCCCCACTTCCCCCCACCATCCATTCAGAAGTCCCTCCTTTTTTCTCTCTCATATCTCATTTTGAAAATTGGGCTATTTCTACAATGTCACCACGTACAATGGCACACGACCGCTCCCTTTTATCCCCACTCTTACCAGCTTCAGGTGGACATGTCAGCTGGTCCCAGCCTCCGTTAGTCCTGTGCTTGAACTCCCCGCCGTCTCTCCTTGGACAAGACTGCTCTTCGGGTTGTCAGGAGGGGCTCCAAGCACATCTGTCCGCAGATGCCGATTGTCTAGAACAGGCAGGTTTCCTCCTCTCTTTTCATGTGTTTCTCCCCTTCTGTCTTCTATTTTCCTTGCCATCTGCCAGTCATTTCTTTTTCCTCTCTCTTCAGGTTCTTCCTCCTTGGTAGTCCAGGCCTTTTCCCAGACTTTGATCCGTTCTTCCACTGCTGGTCCTTGGTCTTCACAGAAGCCCCTGCTTCAGTCTCTTGGGTCCCTTGGGTGCCTTTCCACATTACTGCTAGACCCTCCAGGACATCCAGGGGTCCAGGGCCTCTGTTGGCTGACTGCTGGGAGGTTGGGGGCCACTGTGCCATGGGCTGCTATGGTTTGGGCTCTCTCTGCGTTGTCCACTGTGCAGGTCTGAGGAAGTTGGAGACTCCATGCTCGTGCTGCCTGGCCTGGGAAGGAGGTAGCAGCTTCCAGGTCTGGGAGCGGTTGGCGGGGGCGGGGGTGGTGGCTGGAGCTATAAGAAAGTGAGAAAGTGAGATCAGAGCAGAGGGGAAGGCAAACCCTGCCCCATGGTGCACATTGGAAAGGGGCTCAGGGAATATCAGTTGTCACCTTCATGTTCTTATAAGTGACCAAGCCGTTTGCAATATTTTTTATATTGTGCTAAAAATAACATTATCTTGGAATTTTGAGGTTTCCGACACATACAGTAGTTCTTGGTCCTCAGAAAAAAGCCTGTGGGTGAGTTCAGCTTCATGGTTTGTGTCGGAGTACACCTGGCCTGGCTTCTTCTCCGAGGGCCAGTGAGGGTCCAGCGCACCCCATAGTGTGGCAGGCTGGCGCCACTCACGGGACTCTCCTAGCATGACCTCTGCACAGGGAAAGGGTCTCTGTGCGTTTCACCAGCCGTCTCCCCCACTTCAAATAAGTCCACATACAGAACCTAAACTTAAACCAAGGAAACACACGCTCTAAAGGGTGTGGTTCTAGAGAGGTGGTCACTGTCTGTAAATGTGTCGTCTCGTATACGTCTTCACAGTTCTGTCGTGCACTTGCTCCCAGCAGTCTTATGTTTTTCAGAGGCCAAGAGCCCCAGGAGCGCTTCTGTCCTTGACACACCCTTCAAGTGTCCTCAGTGGAGCTCGCTTCATGTGGGAGGAACACAAAGTTGTGATAATGGTCGGTCGGAGTCTATCTGCTTCCTCCCAAGAGCCTCCATGGTCACAGTCCCTTTTCGAGAAAGGACGACCTCAATGTTTTTCATGTATTTATGTTTAAAGTTTTCAACGCAGATCAAAGCCCTGCAGAGGTGTTCATTACTTAGATTAGCATTTGTAATACTTTTCCTAAAAGAAAAAAGTTGATAGGCTAATTGGGACTTGTGTTGTGTAGTACAGGATTCCATAGTCAAGTTCAACTAAAGACAGGTACTTTACCTGTCACAGGAGTTCTCTGAGCCCTTGCAGTGCTAATCTGCCCCTAGGGCTACAGTAGCTTCCTCCTCAAGCTGCCAGCCCAGTGGAGTGACTACAGGGCACAGGTATGGAGTTGTCCGACTCTGCGGCGCCCCTGCCGCACACCTGCACTCACCTGGACCACCTGCAGCCCCTACACGCTCCCTGGGAGCCTAGGGGGTGCATGGGTGCTTCTGACTCCAGACCCCGTGATGTGGATTCTGGGCCTGGATCCAAAAGGCAAGCAAAGGGAGTTAGCAACTGCAGGAAGGGTGCAGCTCGCTGCCCCTGGTGGCCCTGGCCTCATCCTGACACTCCTCCTCACACAGCTCTTGGCTGACCCCGGCTTGGTGCTCCCTTGCGTGCAAAAACTCCATCTTCAGCTTCAGGAACTCCTGTGGAGCTCTGGCCAGTGCTTCTTGCTCAGCAGGAATATGCTGCGCTTGGAAGTGGGGCTGTCCTCCACGTCAGAGGTGATGTAGCTGCCACAAGAAAAGAGGGGAGCCTGTTCAGGCCCAGTGACAATCCCAGCCTTGGGCTCACTTAGTGCCAGGGGCAGCGTGTCCAGGAGAGAGGGTCTAGGGAGTCCTGTCTGCAGGGAGCCTGCTGGGGCTGTGCTGTGTTTAGCCAAGGCCAGGCTGCTGGCTCCCACCATTTTGCTGGTGGCCTGCCTTCCCCATGACCACGCTACTGCTGACAGCCGTGTCTTCTCTGCGGCCAAGGGAAGCCCCCAGTTGAGATCCTTGGAGCATGGGCAGTGAGATTGGGGGAGGCTGTGGGGTGGGAGTATTGGGCAGAAGTGGGAGCAGGTTCCAAGGAGGCTCTCCCAGGGCCAGGAAGAAGTGGATCCTGTGGTAGAGATGTCCTGGCAGCTGGACGCGGCCGAAGTACTCCACCACCATGAACAGCAGGTACTGCAGGCACAAGGACAGTGAGGGAGAACACCCAGCGTGGAACTGCCTGAGGGTCTCGAGCCCTTAGGTGGCTGGGGATGGGCTAGGGATGGTGTGGGGTGGGAGGGATATGGCATCAACAGCACATATTTCCAGGGATGCTCCTTCCCAGGGAGAGATCTTACTCTGTACCTGCCCCCCATTGGCTGGCGACTGCAGACCCCTCAGCCCCTCCTCATTTTGTGCTTCAGATACCTTATCAGAACACTTTGAGGAAAGTATCAGCGTCCAGGAAACGCTGAATAATGGGATCCTCTGCAAAGGAAGGTGGAGGGATGGGGGCTTGGAGCACCCTGCTGGGAGCAGTGAGCCTGAGGCTGTGGGACATTTCAGAGGGAAGGGGGAGCCAGAACCTTCTCTGGGTCTTCTCTGGCAGTGGAAGATTGTGAGCCTTGACAGAGGAAACAGCTGCTGTTCCTTCCGCTGACACGTGCAGAGCGAGGTTAACTGTGGGGCAAGGGTATTGCCATTGTTATTTATCTTCAACATATGGGAGGTGTTCGCTACAGAGATGTGACCCAGATCCCAAAGTTTAGCAAATTTGCCTGAAGTCAAAAGCTTGGTTGTGGCTTTGGGTCTTCGTGATGGACGCCACATCCTTGTTGCTTCATCATGCTGTGACTGCAAGGCTTCCCTGCCCCGTCCGGCACCCAAGCACCCGTGTGGTGGTGGAGAGTTCGAGGCTTCCCACCCTCCCTTCCCTGGACTCCCTCACCTGCGTGACCTGGCCTGTCCTTGCCCCGCAGGCTCATCTGGGATTAGACTTGTGTCCTGGAGGTACTATTTTGCAGTGTAGACCTGAGCAAAATGGGTCCTAGCTGTCCCTCACTCTTTGCCCAGGGCTGTGACGTGCACAGCAGGGAGGACGGGGGTAATGGGTTGTTTGCCCTCCTTGCCCTTCCTCCAGTCAGCCTGGCTCCAGAAGAGCACTGCCCAACAGCACTTCCTGTGGAGGTGGAAATGCTCTCTCTGCTCTCCGGTGTGGCAGCCACTTGCCATGTGTGGCGAGTGAGCCTAGGGTGCTGAGCTTTAAAAATTTACTTAGTTCACATTAGTTTACATTCAAATACCTGTGGTTCGTGGGTATTGTATTGGACAGTGTGCTCCATGTGTCCCTAGGTCCTGCCTCTGGTCCTGGTGTTACCTTCAGACAGGCCTCCTAAGGTGAGTACCCCATTTACGAAGCTCTCTCATCCTTGTTCATGCCCCATCTTCAGGCGTCATTGCCTTTCAAAAGTGTCCTACTCTGCATGCGTCACTGGCTAGAACATCTTATTTCTGCCCTTGTGGTTTGTGTTTTGTCTGTACCCTCTTTGAGCATAAAGCCTGCAAGTTCTAGTTTGTCCTTTCATTGCTAGTCTCAAATCTTAACTGGGGGGATAGATAAATGTCTCAGTGAGCAGTGAGTATGGTTTGTTCTGAAATGTCTCGATGATTGAACACGTAGCTGGGAGCCTCTTACCCCTCACAGAGCCCAGGGTGGGGGAGGTTTGAGCATGACCAGAGTTCAGTGAAGAAGAGCCCTGAGCACTCTATAGCTCCGAGCGCACGCCCAGAAGTCGGTATAATGCTTCTAGGTCCTGAGGACGGTAACTGGGTTTTCTCCTGTTCATCCTGAGTTTTGTTCCCTCAATGTGATTGACAGTCCATATGGCCCTCTGGTGCCCCCTCTTCCAGGACATTAGCTTGCAGATGGTTTCTGAGGAGACTGAATCGGAGGCTGAGGAGCTGCTCTCCTGGGCAGCTGCAGGAACAAAACATTCCCTGTGAGCGTGGACCGGACCCACCTAAGGTCCTGTGTCCCCCTGTTGCAGCTCACACTGAAGACTGGACCCACCCTCCTGAGGACAAGGTGACAAGAGGTTACTCAACAGTAACTGATGCTCTGTGCAAGGCCGAAGAAGCGGAGGGATGCCTGAGGACCCATACCTGCCTCTGCCTCCAGCACGCTCCTCATCTGGCCCCTCGTCCCCCTGATTCTGTGCTCAGGCATGGCCTCTCAAGAGGCAGAACTGGAGGCCAGAGGGCTCCTATTCTCCAGAGCTGCAGGGAGACAGGAGAGCCCCACCTGGGAAATCCTGGGCTCCTTTCCACTCACCTTGAGGACTGCCTTTGATATCTGAAAGGATGAGAATGACCATGCTTCTCTTTGCACTTGTCTGTCGAGGGGTGTGGGAACTGAGTTATTACTTACCTTTCTCTGCCAAGGAAAAGCTGCTGTCCTCTGCCTCTGTCCATGGATCCTTCTGTTTGGAGGACACCTCTGTGGAGGTGAATGGAAGATTCCATACTCGTGAATGTCTTAATAGTGACCAGAGTGAACAAGGCCATGGCTTCCCTGTGTCACCCGGCAGACCCATACTTGTGAGAGCCAGGGATGATGTTCCTGCACCTTCATTCAGAGACCAGGGGTGAGACCGCACACCTGCCTGCCCTTCCGTGCGCACCCCTTTCTTCTGACTCTTCTTGGCTGCGAGAGTGTCTGTGGCAGCAAACACGGAGCTCGGGGTTTCCTGTCTTCTCTTACAAAAAAAGAGGAAGGTTCTCAGCCTGTTTCTGACCAGGCTGTTCTTTCTGCTTAATCTGCTCCATGTGGAACCTAATAATAATTATAGTGGCAATACAAGTAGCTAACAGTTACTGATTGCTTACTGAATGTCAGGTATTGGTAAGTGTACTAAGAATTACCTCATTTGTTCCTTGTAATGAACTGTGAGGTAAGGTGTATGACTTACCCGATTCACAGACAAGGAAGGCATGACTTGGCTAGGATCTGCTCCTTGGCTGGTAGAGCACTTTGGATTTGGGATTAGAATTTGTGTCCGTTAGTGCTCAAGGGAAGAATGGCTAGTGGCAGGAAATGTGAGCCTCCGTCACATTTCCGTTAGGGTTGCACTGGGTGATCTTCCAGTGTTTCTCTCATCAGTTCTACCTAAACATTGCTGTGAACTACATAAAATCATGGGCAATAAACCCTGGCTAAAATGTGACCAGAGTGGCGATGTCTGTCTGAAAGACCCTTGAGGCGATTGAGGCAAGTGCCTCCTGCCTCCCTGAAGAAGGCCAGTGCCACTTACCCCACCCGAGGACATGGTTGCTCCTGCCTGGTACAAGGCTCCCTCTTGCTCCTCGCGCTGTCCTGGCTCCCGAGGCTCTCAAGGCAGCCCCTGACTGCTGAGTGCTCTGGGGTGTCCACTTTGCTCTCCTCCCACTTTCACTTCCTTCTCCCTTTGGTTCGCCTCTCCTCTCCCCTCCGTCCCCCCAAATCTGAGACCTGTTATACCTACTGCATTCCCCAGTTACTCATCTGGAGATTCCCAGGTGATCCCACCCACCTCTCCTGGGACGCTGTGGAGGAGTTAGTTCAGTGTCCACGCTCTGTCTTGCGTAGGAGAGACTGCTGCCCAGCTGTGTGAGCACCCTGTGGCTCTCAAGGTCTCGGCCTCATACTCACCGGAGCATAGCCTCAGAACATGGGGAAGAGAGTGCTGGCCATAGTCAGTCTTCAGGGTTAAATGGCTCCCAGGATTCCGGAGCCTTGCCAGAAGTCACAATGACCGCAGCCCATTCCACCAGGAAATGCTCTGGTGTGTAAGTCACCCCAGGAAAAGGCCATGGGCAGAGGGGCTTGGTGTCCCAGCCTGAACAGCTGGTCACCTCCTATTATCCCTGTGTTACCTCCACTGTGAAACTCATCTTGTGTTAAATCCATCAATGACTGCAAATGGAAGTGATAATCCATGTATCAAAAATGGAGAAAATGCAAAAATAAAAGTTGATTAATTACTCATTCATAGTAACTTACTAAGGTACTTTTACTGTTTTATTTGTGTTTAGCTATGAGCATGTTATGATTAAAAAATTTTTGGCTTTTATATTTTGGATAATTGGAGATTCATATGCAGTTTTAAAAAAGAATACAGAGATCCCATATGACTTACACCTGATTGCCCCAATGGTACGAATTCGCATCACCATAGCACAATGTCACAACAGGAAAGTGGCCCTGTACAATCCCTTGACCTCGTTCAGGTGTCACCAGTTTTCTGTGCACTTGCTTATGTGTGTGTTTAGTTGTGTGACTGTGTGACGTGTGGCCCCGTGTGATCACCACCAAGATGCAGAACAAGCTTCCCTTATGCTGCTGTTTTATAGCTTCCCGTCAGCCTCTGAGAACCGCTCGTCTTTTCTATCTCTGTCCTTTTGTCATTTTAGAAGTACCGTGTAGCCGTGGTCTAGTGGCTTAGATGGTTGGAGAGTCATCACATGCACCAAAAGGTTGTGAGTTTGATCCCTGGTCAGGGCACATACCCAGGTGGTGGGTTTGATCCCTGGTCAGGGTGTGTACAGGAGGCAACTGATCGATGTTTCTCTCACACTGATGTTCCTCTCTCTCTCTCTCTGTTAAGTCGATAAACATATCCTCAAGTGAGAATTAAAAAAATAAATTGTATAAACAGAAATAGATAGTATATATAGTCTTCAGAGGTTGGCTTTTCACACTTAGCATAATTCTCTTGAGAATCACTCGGTTGTTGAATAAATTAACATTTTATTCTTACTGCTTTGTAATACGCAATGGCCCTATGGTGAAATGCGTATTTAATATTGTAAAAATCCCATACTCTTCTACAGTGACACTGCCCCTCACGTCTCCGCCAGCAATAGTGCGGTGCTCAGCTTCTCCACATCATCACCAGCGTTTGGTGTTGTCAGCCTTTAACCTACATCATTGTGGTTTTAATTGGCGTTTCCCTAATAGAATGATGTTAACACTTTTTTGTGTGTTTATTTGCCGTTTGTATATCCTCTTTGATGTCTGTTCATGTCTTTTCTAATTGTTTCCTTTTCTCCTTTTGTGTTTTGAGAGCTTTTTACATGCAGTCCTTTGTAAGATATGTGGTTTGCAAATACTTTCTACCATCTGGTTTGTCCTTTATCGTCTTAACAGGGTCTTTCACAGAGCAAAAGTTTTATCATCTTTTCTTCTTGAGAACGTGTTTTTGGTGTCAGTCTAAGAGCATTTCACCTAGTCCTAGGTTCCAAAGTTTTGGTCTGTGTTTACTTTCTAAATGTTTAAGTGGGGTGTGAGGTCTAGCTCGAGGTTCGAGTTTTTGACTTGGATCTTCTATTGCTTCAGCACCGTTTGTTGAAAAGGCAGTCTTTTCTCCATTGAATTGTTTCTGCATGTTTGTCAGAAGTCAGATTCTGTTTCTAGGTTCTCTACTGTGATCCACTGACCTATATGTTTATCCGCCCACCACGACCGTGATGTCCCCGTGACTGCAGCTATAGAATAAGCCTCAGCGTTGGGCAAGCTGGCTCTCACTTTGTTCTTTTCCAGATTGCTTAAGCTATTCTAGGTCCTGTGCCTTTCCTTATAAATTTAACAATAAACTTATCTCTGTATATAAAAATATTTTCTTGGATTCTGAAAGGAATTTCTTTAAGTCTTCAGATGAATTTGGGGTCTGTAGTAATTTGTGCTACTAAAATATATTTAGCTTGGTAGAGATAAAGTCTGGGGGAGATTGAAGAAATACTTTTAAAAATATTTGAAGATCAGCCACGTGGAGAAGAAACCAAACTTGGTGGGGAGGTGGTATGAGGCTCCGAATCTCTTGCTCAGTACAGAAATTTTTAAAAAAATTTTCTGTTATTATAAGAACTTTCACATATCCAGCAAAGTTGAAAACTTGTGCAATAAGGACCTGCATACGTATGACCTAGACTCTACAGTGAACACTTGACTGTAGAAGCTTTATCACGCACATCTATTCATCCCTCCCTCCGTTCTTCATCCCATCAATTTTCAAACAGCTTTATTGATGTGTAACTTGTATATCATAAAATGTACTCATTTGAAGTGTGCAGTTCAACAGAGTTTAGTGTATTTACACAGACTTGGATAATCGTCACCACTGTCTAATTTTAGAACATTCCTGTCACCTGCAGAGATCCCTCCTGCTTACTTGCAGCCACTCCCCATTCCCACCTCCAGCCCCAGGCAACCACTGATCTACGTTATTTCTCTACAGATTTGCCTTTGGAGATTTCCTACAAACGTAATCATGCCACGTCTGTTCCTTTGAGTCTGGTGTCTTTCGCTCAGCATAGTGTCTTTGAGGCGTCCGTCCGTGGTGTAGCATGCTTCCGTCCTTGGGTGCTTGTTATCGCCGAATGGTGATTTACTGTATGGATTAACTGTATTTGTTTATCTCTTCACTAGCTGATAGACGTTTGGGTTTTTCCCTTTTTGGTTACTATGGATAATGCTGTTGTGAACATTCATGTTCTGGTACATGTATGATATGTCTTCATTTCCCTTGGGTAAATGAATAGAATTTCTGGGTCACGTAGTATATTTACCTTTTCAGAAAATGAGGCAATTTTTTTTAAACAACTTTATGTGATGTTCTCCTGCCATACAGTTGAGCCACGTAAAGTGCACAGCTCGACAGCTTTCAGTGCATTCCCAGAGTTGTGCAGCCATCGCAACAGTGTAATGTTAGAGCTGTTCCCAAACACCCCTCTGATCCCTGCACCCCTTCCCACCGCCCTGGTTTCCCCGTGCTCTCCCAGGCCCGGCCCAGCCCTGTGTGGCCACTAACTCGCTGTCTGTCTCGACAGCTTTGCCTGTTTTGAACACGCCACGTAAATGGACTCATAAACACAGGGTCTTTGTTGACTGGCTCGTTGCACTTAGCGTGCAGTCCATTTATTTGTGTTGCGTCAGCACTTTATCTTTTTTATTGCCAAATAATACTCCACTGTGTGCCGCTCCACATTTTATTGGTTCACTCATCGTTGAGGAGCATTTGGGTTGTTTCTGCTTTTGGATTGCTGTGAACGATGCTGCCGTGATCACTGGTGTACAGCGTCTCGTGTGGACAGGCCTTTTCGTTTTTCTTGGAGTGAGATTGCTGGGTCATATGGTAACTCTGTATTTGACCTTTTGAAAAATTGCCAGACTGTCTGCCAAAGTGAATGCTCCTTTTTATGTTTCCACAAGTAGTGTGTGAAGGTTCCAGTTTCTCCACATTCTGTTTCTGATTACCTTTTATTACCTGTACTTGTGATCCCAGCCGTCCTAGTGGGTGTGGAGTGGTGTCTCATTGCAGTTTTGACGTGCGTTTCCATGATGGGTAGTGGCATAGCATTTATTGGCTGTTTGTACATCTCCTTTGGAGAGATGTCTGTTCAGATCCTGTGACTATGGTAAAATTGGGTAATTTGTCTTTTTATGATTGAGTCATAATTGTGCTTTATGTGTTCTAGATATACCATATTTTGCTGTGTATAATGCACACTTTTTTGCCCACTTTTTTGAGGGGAAAATAAGGATGCACATTATGCACGGGCAGTACCTCAAATACCTTGTATCTGTTCTTGTGTTTTATAATTATTTGTTACATAAAATTTCTTATACTATAATATGTTTAAAAATAAATGCTAAAATTCCTTAATAATTCAAAAAACAAGTATCTATAAATAAGTAAATAATTGAATTAAAAAATTAAAATGAAAGATTTTTTCCCTGAAAGTTTGGGCCAAAAACATGGGTGTGCATTATACATGGGAGTGCATTGTACACAGCAAAATACAGTAATTTGT
Organism: Micronycteris hirsuta; assembly: GCA_004026765.1. Classification (NCBI taxonomy): domain Eukaryota; kingdom Metazoa; phylum Chordata; class Mammalia; order Chiroptera; family Phyllostomidae; genus Micronycteris; species Micronycteris hirsuta. The sequence goes on along the minus strand of PVJI01005853.1, from coordinate 13,623 downwards.
TTATCAGATATGGTTTTCAAATGTTTTATCCTGTTTATGTTTTGTCTTTTCACTTTCTTGATGGTGTCTTTTTGAAGCATCAAAAGTTTTAAATTTTAGTGATGCCTAATTTCTTTCTTTCCCCCTTTGTGCTTCTGGTGTCATATTTAAGAAATGATTGCTTAACCCAAGTCATGAAGCTTTATGCCTGTGTTTTAAGAGCTTAATAGTTTTAGCTCTCACATTTAGGTCTTTGACACACTTGGAGTTAATATTTGTATATGGTGTGAGGTAAGGGTCCAACTCCATGTAGATATTAGTTTCTTCCAGCACCATTTATTGAAGAGATTATTCTTTCCCCCATTGAATGGTTGTGGCATCACTATCAAAAACAGCAGACAGGTTTTTAAACAAACAAACTGGTCATAGGTGGCACGGGTGGCCTGGTGAGGTGTGGGTGCCGGTCCGAGGCATGTGAGGTTAAATGGCAGTGCTCAGGGGCCTGGGGATGGTAATGGGGAGGGAGGTGGTAGAGGTCTCTCTCTCAGTCGAAGGCTTCCCAACTGAAGGGGTTGTAATTTTGGCGGAGTGGTGGCAGGAGTGTTGTATGAATGTAAGAGTCAAGTAGAATAACGGGTTGAATTGCCTGCATCATTTCAAGCAGCCTAGCTTCATTTGCGTCTGTTTTGTTTACTGGGAATCAGTGGGGAAATTAGTTTGAAAGATTAATTTGAAAAATTAGATTTCACTATTACAAGTCATTAGAAACTTATTAATGATTGTTGAATCAGAAAACAGTGGTCCTGAGAGCACCAGAGTCCAGCCCAAGACCATACACGAGCATGACATGGCAGAGCCCAGTGCCTCAAAGAGCCCCTTGGAGTGAGCCGCGGGTTCTGCCATGGTTCCCTCTAATTGGCGCCCCACAAGGACTGCCCTGTGGGCTCCTGGCTGAGGGAGATGGGGGCAGCCATCTTCTCTGCCTCCTCTGCCACCTTCCCCACCGTGGCTGGGCCTGTGGTCTCCATCCCCAGTTCCAGCCCACGGAGGGATTGTTGAAGCCAGGCTGCCCTTCAGCACGATGGCTAGATTCCTGCCTCCCATATGCTTTGGATTTCACACCAGATAAGTTTCTCCTAGTGAGATACGACTCTTGAATGGCAATTGCTGTTTTTTTAAAAAAATTATTTTGTGATGGGAGAATAGAAGGGGAGCAGGGGTTTCTTTATGGAGTCTCTGTATTCTGGAAATTTTTATTTCCTTGAAATCTCTAACATAAATGGGGGTGGGGGACAGAAACAGTTTGGCATTGCCACTCCTTGGACTTCACAACAGATGCCTCCTGGGACCAGTCAGCAGCACCCACAGGGAGCCCAGCACAGAGCTGGAGGCTGGGCTTGACGAGGGGCAGCTCAGTCAGGGGGAATTGCTGTCACCACCCACTCCCCAGTTCTGCATGTTGGCGTAGGCGGGGAGTCCATACTCTAAGGGTTAGGGTCTTGTGATATTTCAAAAGAAGACAGAAATCCCAACTTTTATGTGATCTCTAAACTTTAAACAATTGCAAGAAGTTTTTAAAAATTTAAGATTGCTCTATGGAGGATGCATAGGACACACCAGCCGCTGAGCCTGGCCAGGGCTCTGAGAACCACTGTAGGGGACTGGAGTGGGACATGCGGTAGGCAGCTTGCAGGAATTGCTCTTTCCTGTTTCCCCTTTTCACCAGGCCCTGCCTGTGCAGGAAGGGAAGGAGGATGTCTCGGTCTACTGCTTCAGCTTCGAGCCTCACTTCCACTCGTTTATCCTGTGGTAGTGGTAGTTGCACTAACAGTTGTGGTGCCGGCCCTGGTGTGGGACTCTGCATCCCTCTACTTTGTGAGTTGGCTGGTAGCAGGGTGTAGCTGGGCTCTGTCTTTGGCTGATGATTGCGCTTCCTTGACAGGGCCTGCGGGAGCTGATGAGTGCCCTCTGTCCCTGTGTCCTCCCATACCCAGCTCCCTCTCTGCCTTGGGTATCTGCTGCTGCCCCACTGACTGTCTCTGCCGGTGCGGGTGCTGATGGAAGGATGTTGACTGCTCCACGCCCCATTCTTTCCCCTGGGAGGTTGCCGCTGTGAGTCCAGGAGACATAAGGAGGAAGACTGTTGCATGACCATTTGAAGACCACAGTGGGGACTGCACAGCTGTAGTAGCAGGGTGCAGCCAAGAGGAGGGCCCCAAATAGGGATTTGTAATGGGGTCCAGAACTCAAGGTGTCCAGGAAATATTAGAAAAATATATATAGGATGTCCTCACCCCCACAAGTCTGAGCTGGGGGATTGGACACATGGAGCAGGGCCATTGAGAACTGTTTTGCACAGCAACAGCTTTGTAGCTAACCTCTGGCATGGTCATTTAACATATCTATAACCTTTAACTGGCTTCATGGATATGTTAAATAGCTGTGGCCTTGCTTTGAGCCAGGGGGATGGAAATGACTTCCACCCAGGATGCAACTGGGAGGCAACTCTCCCTGGTTACAGAGTCTGCATGAGAGCTTGGAGATGATTGGCTCCACCCCATGGGGCCACACCTGCCCAGACTTACTATGGCAGCCCAGTAAAGCTGGAAGAATATGGAATGCTGGCAGGTGTAGTGGATTGTAGGAGGAGTCGGAAATGGGGCTGCAGAGGAAGATTGGCAATAGGATTTAAACCCAGGTGTGGCAGCCATGCCAAGAGAATCACGGGGCTTTGAGGCTCCCTTTGCCATGGAGCTTAGGAAGCTGGGAAGCAAGATGTAGCAGTGATGCAGAGCTCTCTCTTAGCAGTTTGGAAGAATGCAGGAGAGACGCTGTGGGAAGGAAAGGCAGGATCATGCAGCTTTGGAGAAGTTAGGACCACACGGCCCTGGGGTGCTCCCTTTTGCCATGTGGCTTAGTCAGTAGGAGAGATTTTGCCAGGAAGAAAAGAGGTGAAAGGACTCTTACTGGTGGGCCATGAGAAGGTGCCACGTGGCTTTGGATTAAATGGAGATCATGGTGGTGACACAGCTGATGGTGCTGGGAGCCTGAATCACGGACTTCTACTTCTTTCCCTGAGATATGATACCCTGGATTGGGCAAAGGGGAGAAGAAAGGACTGTGTGCATTTGTGGGTATTCTAAAGAACTTTAGTATTTTAATGAAGACATTAAGTTACTACTCTTACATCTATAGCTTTTATTTTTTAAATTTTTTTAATATATTTTATTGATTATGCTATTACAGTTGTCCCATTTTTCCCCCTTTCTTCCCCTCCACCCCCCCACCTCATTCCCCGCCCTTTAGTTTTTGTCCATAGGTCACACACATAAGTTCTTTGGCTTCTACACTTCCTATACTATTCTTAACTTCCCCCTGTCTGTTTTCTACCTACCATTTATACTACTTATTCTCTGCCCCTTCCCCCCCCTTCTTACCACTCCCCTGTTGATATCTCTCCATGCCTTATATAAATCCCTTTAACATTTCATAGAATAAAGGCTGGTTGATGATGAACTCCTTGGACTTGACCTTATCTGAGAAGCACTTTAACTGCTCTTCCATTCTAAATGGTATCTTTGCTGGGTAGAGTATTCTTGGATGTAGGTCCTTGCTTTTCATGACTTGGAATACTTCTCTCTAGCCCCTTCTTGCCTGCAAGGTCTCTTTTGAGAAATCAGCTGACAGTCTTATGGGAATCCCTTTGTAGGTAACTGTCTCCCTTTCTCTTGCTGCTTCTAGGATTCTCTCCTTATTTTTGATCTTGGGTAATATAGTTATGATGTGCCTTGGTGTGTTCCTCTTTGGGTCCAAATTCTTTGGGACTCTCTGAGCTTCCTGAACATCCTGGAAGTCTGTTTCCTTCACCAGCTTGGGGAAGTTCTCCTTCATTATTTGTTCAGATAAGCTTTCAATTGGTTACTCTTCCTCTTCTCCTTCTGGCACCCCTATGACACAGATGTTGGGACGTTTAAGGATATCTTGGAGGTTCCTGAGCCCCTCCTGAGTTTTTTGAATTATTGTTTCTTCATTCTTTTCTAGATGGGTATTTTTTTCTTTCTGCTGGTCCACTCCGTTGATTTGAGTCCCAGTTTCCTTCTCATCCCTATTGGTTCCCTGCAGATTTCTCCTTATTTCCTTTATATCATCCTTCATTTGTTCAAGTAATTGTGATAATTTTTCGTGAAATTCTGTGAGCATCCTGATTACCAGTGCTTTGAACTTTGCATCTGATAGGTGGCCATTTCGTGGTCGCTTAGTTTTGGTTTTTCTGCAACTTTGATCTGTTCATTCATTTTGGTCATTTTTTTTCCCCTCAGTGCACCTGTCTCTTTTGCGTGTTGTGATGCAGCCTGTGGGGGCGGGTCCTGAGAGAACAATGGCGCTTGCTCCGCTCTCCATACTCACACTGCTGCGCTCAATCACACCGGGCCCCTCTGTGCTGGCTTCGGGGTTGGTGGACGAGCCTGCACAGCTCCAAGTTCCCGTGGGTCTCCCCAATGAACTCTCCCGTGAGGCCGCGAGTTCCTCCCACCGACGCCTCAACCCCCACAGATGTATTCAATCGGTGGTTTGCGGTTTTATTTCCCCGTGTTGGTGGGATTCGCGGTCTGCTCTGATCCCTGTTTTTCCTCTCGGTTTATCTGCGTGCGAATGATGACCTGCCCGGCCCACCAGTCTCGGCCCCGCTGTGTCCCGGTGGGCCGGGTGCTGGCTGCCTCGGGTCCCTCCCAGCAGCTGCAGCATTGCTGGCACCGCTCTGTAAACCGAGGTTGCCATGCGCTCACCCCCCGGGCTTGCTGTGCGTTCGCCTAGCTCTCTTTGCCCAGCTCTGCCCCGCTTACCAGACTGGATGTATGTGTCTTCTTTAGCTCCTTGGTTGTTGGACTTCTTCTCAGTTTGATTTTCTGTCAGATCTGGCTGTTTTTGTTGAATTAAATTGCTGGTTTTTCCCTCATTTGGTTGTGTGAGGAGGCATGGCGCGCCCACCTATACCTCCATCTTGCCGGAAGTCGAGATCCCTATAGCTTTTAAATAAATAATTCTTTTCCTTTCCACCAGTCTCTGGCATTGAGAGACGTCTTTCTCTTGGCGGCAGGCAAAGTGAACCTAGTATGGGGGGAACCCCCAGAGAAAAAGGGGGGTCCTTTTGGTAATAGTATACCATCGCCCCCCCCCACCCCCGGTCTGTTCTGTAACACTTTACAGAATGGACACATGCATGCCAGCATGCGTGTTAGGTGGGTGCCGCTGCTGCTCCGGCTGCATGTGGGGAAGGCAACCAAATTTCCTGGAACGCATCTTTGATTGGGGGTTGTGAAGACTTCCCTCTATGCTCTCTGCTGACCAGGTCATGTTTGGTTACTGAAACTGGAGGTGGCACGGGCTTGTCACAGTTCACCACCCATACCAGGAGAAGAACAAGGATCTCGCACAGGCACGGCGGAGGATGGATGGCCGCCAGGCCCACAGGACTTGCTGTTTTCCCAGAGTGAACTCTGCGCCGTCCTGCACTGACGGGCAGCGTGGCAGAACCCGTGAGTGCCAGACCACGAGCCAGGTGTCCTGGCTCACGTCATTCTGACCAGTCTGAGTGCCTTGGATCCTGACGCTGCAGTGAAGTAATTAACCTGGAGACGCCTTCATGAACCACATGGCGATGCATAAGTGACCACCTCCCCATTATGGACTGGGGAACTACAGGTGACCCTTGAACAACGTGGGATTGCACTGCACGGGTCCACTTACATGGAGATGTTTTCCAATAAGCCCTCCATATCCCTGGGTTTCACATTTACAGGTCAACCCGCTGCAGGTAGAAAACAGTATTTTTCATCTATAGTTTGGAATCTGGGTGCAGACAGTTGACTGTGTTGATCTACGCTGATTTATGTAAGGGCACATATCCTCAGATTTTGGTATCTGCTCGGGATCCTAGAACCAATCCCCTGTGGATACCAAGGCACAACTGTAGTGAAGTTTTGGGGAATCAAAAGTTATACTCAGATTTTCAATTGTGCATACATAGGTTGGTGCCTCTAGCCTTTACATTGTTCAAAGGTGACTGGGTTCCTGGCCCACTATGAGGCCATGACAAGGATGTGGATGTGTAACTGTGGGCGCCTGAAGAAATGGACTGTCACACAATCCATCACACTTATGAAAATAACCATGTGTTGGGCCCTGGCCAGGTAGCCCAGGTGGTTAGAGCATCATCCCAATACGCCAGGATTGCGGGTTTGATCCGTGGTCAGGGGATATACAAGGGTCAACCAGTGAATGCATAAATAATGAGAACAAATTGACGCTTCTCTTTTCTCTGTCCCTCCCCCCCAACTAATAAATAAAAAGTAAAAAAACAACAACCACCATGTGTTGGAGGGCTTGAGCGTTCACACGACTGGGAGTCACCACCTTGGGCTGGCAGACAGAGGGTCTGCAGTGTTTATTAATATTCAAACCCGAGAACATTGCTCTGCACTCTGCTTCCACAAAAGATAGAGTGATAGGGATTAAATTGACCCACCTACCTGAAATAACGAAGCAGAGAAAAACGTATATGGAAAAATGAAATAAAACCAGCTTCCAAGGTATTGCACATTGGCCATGCAGGACAGTGGCCCTTGGGAGAAGGGGGATAAAGTGAGGTGAGCCCCCACATCGGCCGGAATACTGCCCGGACGCGGAGTCCTTTCCCAAAAAAGATTTTAATGGTGAATAGCAGTGTTCTTCCTGATTTCTCCAAGGCCAAGCATTGTTTTCCTCCATCATCTAAAACGAGGCAGGGTCCTGAGCCCCATTCCTCTGGAGTATGCTCAGATAGTATAGCTGTCTGTCCTCTTTCCTCCCATGACGTGCTGGGCCAATTAGTGCGTGTGCGGAGGTGCACCTCTGGTGTCGGTAGCTCCCCCAGATCTTCGGATAGCTCCTCACGGTGTAAATCCTGCCTTCCAGTGTCGAATTCCCAAACATCGTGTTCACAGCCTTCCTTGCTTTTAAGGCACAAATATGATTTAGGGGCCAGTGGTCATGTGTGCCCACTCCAGGTTTTAAATCTGAGCCGGTACCATTGCTGGTGTGGCCTGTGGTAGAGGGGCGAGGGCGGGCTGCCCCCTCTGGTGGTGGTCTTATGATCCAGAATGGTCTAGATGGCTGTCCCTGCTGAGTCGGTTCCCTGGGATGGGCCTGGCTGGCCTCTTTGTCCAGCACTCAGTGATTTTCTGGGCTATCTTTATCCTGTAATAAGCAGTTGACTCCTTAAGCCAGCCGGAGGGGACTCTGTGTAGAACTGGGCACACGGAGCAGTGCGTGGGGCTCAGCGCTGTGTGACTCAGGCCTGAGCTGAGGGGCGGGACTCCACAGTTCACCAGCATGTTGAGGAAGCTGTTTCCTTCTGCCACTCCTTGTTCTACACCTTCTTCCCTTTTGCAGCCTGGAAGTCCAGGTCCTCCTCCCCATCTGTTGACATCTCATCTTTTCCCTGTGGTGCCCAGCAGGCCCGAGAGAGTGGCTCTGGTGTTGGCCAGGAGACACAGGGCCATTCACAGGTGCCAGTTCTTGGAAGTGGACTTTTCACAGCTGCAGTCAGCAGCCAGAAGAATTAGAATCAGCGGTTTCCCCTTTTGTCTCATGTCAGTACTCCTGCTTAGGCTGCGAGAAGCCCAGCCCTCTTCCTTGTCCTTGCGCTGGACACAGCTCAGAGGCTGCTTGGCTGTCGTCTCCTGGGCACACTTTGCGGGTCTCTGTCTTTTGGGGTTAGACAGCACTTTCCGTGTTTTTGCTTGGCCCTGTGCTGTGTTTCCAGCTTTGGTGAAGGCCCCTCAGAACCCCGACCTCAGGGGTTGCTTGGGCAGTTCCTTATTTTATCACATCCAGGTTTGGATAGTATTTGTCAGATGCCACCTGGCCAATGTCACAGTCATAGACCTTAGTGGGGTATACTCCCCTCATTACCAAGTCGGAACTCATGTAGAATAATGCCGCAGTGCAAGGTCCCCTTGTCCCGAAGTGCCCTTCTCCTGGGAACAGGAGACCCAAGGGGCTGTTTAATTGTGCGGAAGGGACAGCGGTTCTGGGCATGACAATGATTCCAGCCAGTTCACCCTGTTGGCACCGGGTATGTGATCCCGACACTGGCCAGTAGGTGGCACAAGCCGCACACCTCCGGGCTTTCTCAGAGGAAAGACCTAACCAGCCGCACTCTGGCAATGCTTAATCACATGGAAGGAACATGCAATAACTACTGGTATTTCTGTAAACACGCATGCAAGGAGCAGCTGCCAGTGGGGATGAGGACAGAGGGAACTCAGTGAGAGGTCTCCTGAGGACAGGCTATAAAAGGAACACCCTGTGGGTTTTTAATTTAAGAGCCTGCAGTTAACCTTTGTGATTCATCCAAAGAAACATTCAGAACCTGGAAGGACAATGATAATGCACGTTGTGGGTTGTAACCTGGTCCTCAGTCTCCCCTCCCCCGCACCCCCCCCAAATGGCAAGTTTCAGGGGAGATGAGATTTCCTCCCTTAGGGCAGGTTGCCCGCCTCCCAGCCCTGAGCCTGGCTGTACCTTCTGAATTGGCCTTGACTTGTTTTCCTTGCTCTTGGCAAGTTGCTTACTTCTGGGATTTGGCCTTTCTTGAGAGAAAAGTTTACTTGAATCTAATTCTGCCATTAATCAAATTATCGCCAGATGGGCGTGAAGCTGAAGGGGAGACAGACTGTGGCGAACAAAAGTGGAGTGTAGCCCCCGACGGGCAGTGAGGACTGGGTGCCTGTGCGTTTACTGTGTGTGGACACTGAAGCCTGCGGTGACGTACTCACCGTGAAACTGACCGTCGCGACCATCTTTAAGTGCGCTCACGCTGTGCGCCCATCACCACCGTCCGTGTCCGGAACTTTCCTTCCTGTGGAGCTGAAACTCTGTGCCCCTTAAACACCGACTTCCTGTTCGACGCCCCTCAGCCCCTGGCACCACTGTTCCACTTTCTGTCTACGTTCATTTAACTGTTTTAAATACTTCATGTGAGCGGAAGCACATAGAATATGTCCTTTCGTGACAGGCTTGTTTCACGTGGCGTACCGTCCTCAAGGTTCCCCCGCGTTGTGCCTGTGTCAGGGCTTCCTTCCTCCTCACACCTGCGTGGCACTCCCTTGCCTGCGTGTGCTGCGTTCGGTTACCCGTTCGTCTGTCCACGGACGCTTGGGTCACGTCGTGTTTTAGTTCCGGTGAATAACGCTGCCACGGACACGGTGTACGTATCTCTTCGAGGTGTTGCCTTCAGTCTGGACGTGTATCTAGAAGTGGGGTCGCGGGGTCATGCAGTAATTCTCTTTTATTTTTCTGAGGAACTGCCATGTTGTTTTCGGAGTGGCTACATCATTTTACATCCTCACCAGCAGTGCACAGAGCTTCTCATTTTTCCGCATCCTCGCCAACAGTTATTTTCTGTTTGTTTGTTTGTTTGTTTGTTTTGAAAGTAGTCACCCTAATGGGTGTGTGGTGGTGTGAGGACACTCTGTTTTTTCTAGGACTTTCTCTTGAGTGGGCTAGGCCCACTGATACCTTGTTGTGACGGTGGTATGACGGTAAAGAAGATGTCCCCCCACCCCTGCCACCGTCTCCTCAGAGCGTCCTCACACAGAGCCCTTGCGGGGGGCACATCAGGCCCCTCCACCCAGAGACACACTTTAGCGTGGCTTCATTTGAACAATCTTAGGTCACTGGCATTTCCTGGGAATTCACCAGGCCGCTGCTTTGAAGAGAATGTGCTTCAGATCCTCTGAGGACAGAGGTCAGGCTGATGTGGGTTCCAGGAGTCCCCTCCCTGGAGTGCGGTAGCGACAAAGTCTCTTGGGGTCACCTGCCATTATTGTTGTGGGTTGGCCTCTTATCTCTAGATTCATTTATTTAAACATGTTCTTGCACATCTCCCAGAGATACACCCTGGCAGGTACAAGTCAGTCAAGGCAGCTGGCCCGCACGGAGTGCGATCATGGAGGAGGTGGACCCAGGCTTGGTATAAAGTTTCTCAGGGGATGGTCAAACACCACGTTGTTGGGAGGAACTGGTGTGAGGCCCTCGGCAGGCCTGCACCTGGGCCCTGCTCTGTGTCCTTGGCAAGTTCCTCCCCATCTCTGTATCTCAGCTTCCTGATATACATGTGAGGGTCATGGCCACTGTCAGAGTCATCAAGAGGTTTCAGTGAGCCAGTGCAGACACGCCTGGAACATCACAGGTGCTGTCAGTGACCCCCCTCTTTGTCTTCCGGTCATCTGCTCAGCATGAGATGGGGGCAGTGTTGTTGAGCCTGTTTGGGCAGAGAGAGGAGGGAGGTGGGGTGTAAGAGCTTAGTCTTGCTCACCCACCTGTATTCAGGCGAGAGCCAACAGGGACCACTACTGGCAGGTGGACAGATGGATCTGCTCCCTGCAATGGGAGAGGGAGATGGGGAGCCCTGGGCTCCAGCTTGGGTGGAAACTCTGCCCCCTGGGGGAGGTGGAAGGCCATACACAGGAGCTGCCACTTCCTGGCGAACCAGGGTTTGGACTGGGGAAGGGTTCAGCCTTCCCAGCAAAAGTTTCACCCTGATTCTACTTTATTCCTGCAGTTGGCCAATGGATCAGCTGCCCAGAGCAGTTATAATGCATTCCAAACAATTTTATTATTAAAATAATTACATAATTTATTGAACATTGCAAGCATTGACATGTTTGTTGGCTGATAATATTGGGCTATTTGTGTTAATGGCTTTATTAAATAGAAGTTAGTAAGGTTGTTTCAGTAATAGTCTTGATTGACAGTTCATAGTTTCCCTGATTTCATCTCATTCTCTATGATACGCCCATATGACAGCAGAGCACCCTGGTTTACAGGTGGGGAAACTGAGGCTGAGACTGAGGATGCACGGAGGCTCGAGGAGTGGCTGGGGCAGGCCCGGGTCTCGAGGACATGCTCACTGGGTCACAGCCTCCACAGCTCACCAGTCCTAACTCAGCCCCTTGGCCTCTGTCTTTGGCTGTGTTTCTGAGACACACTTGCTGGAATGTGAGAAGCTCTTTCCAGGAGAAGTAGAGTTTGTATCTCAGCTTTTGGGTAGGAGATTTAAAATGCAGCCTCCTTCTATCTGTGGGGTAGAACCCAGGGAGAGGGCCAGTTGAATGCAGGTCCTGCCGCGTGATCCTCACATTCTCCTCCGTGGTTTAGATCTTTTCCCTCTCATGGCTCTCTTCTGTTAGCAAACCAAGCGCTAAGAAATGTGAGGCCCAGGGAGGAAGAAGAGCAGAAAGCAGGGCCAGGTCATTTGACAAGGAGCCCTGGGAAGCAGGAAGGTTGGATGTTCTTTGCTGAGTCAGGCATTTTTTGCAGATTCAGTGGAGTTTGGTTGGAACGGTCCCAGGACCTTCCTGTGGCTTTGGAAATGGGGAGTGTGGGCGGTGTTCATCAGAGACCAGGGGCCATGGCGGGGTGGGGAGCACAGTCCTCCACGCCTGGCAGTTGCAACCTTTAATTTGGGAACTATTGCGGTATTGTCAGTGTCACTGGGGTTTGGTGTCAGTAAAAACCTGTGATGCTTTCTGTGTGATTTCACAGAAATGGTGCCAGTGGTTGGCATGTAATGTGGTGGCGCTGGCTGCTGTGCTTGCTCAACAGCTTTCCAGGGGGCGAGGCAATGGGCAGTGGTCCGTTTGCTGACCTGCAAACACCAGCCAGGGCCACCTGGCATTCTTGCTCAAGAACTTTCCCAGGTTGGGTGCTTGTGTAAATTTGCAGAAACAATACATTCAGCCTTCATCCTTTGTTCCCTACATAAGAAACTTCATGGTCTATTTTTCTGTGAGGAAGAGGAGGATTCTGGTCCTCTAGAACCTAGCTGGAACTTCCAGGGGTGGCGGCCAGCCCTTACGTTTGCTGTGCTCCTGTACCTCTAGACTTTCACAGACTTGTCCTATTCTTTGAGTTGCCGATGTTCATGGCTCATATTCCTCGGTGTCCTTATGTTAGTTCTGGTGGGCTTCTAAAGATTGCAGTGGCCTTTCTCTTGTGGCACAGGAGCTCATGGGGTTGACCCTCGAGGCCCGTGTTCTCCCCCCGGGAACCGGGAACACCGGCTCCATCTTTGCCGTGCTGCCGGGCAGTGCTGTTGACCGAGTGACCGCCCTGGATGCGACCCTCTTCTGCGGGGGGTAGAATGCTTCCTGTCTTCCTGCTTTCCCTGGGGAGCATCAGGGGCCAGGCTGTGGATTCCGACCTGGCTTTCTGAAGGTGTGTCACTGTCCTGGGGTAGAGCCCCCTGTTCGAGAAGGGACAGGTCCCCAGGATTCCCTCCCAGTCTCATTCCACGGAGCCATGCTTTCCCCAGGGACTTCCCTGCAGCAGCGAGAGCGTTGGGGGAGGAGAGGCACAGCGTCTGTGGGACGGTCACTTTGGAGGGGGGAACGAAGATGGGACCCTTAAGAATATTGAGATATAATTGACACAAAACACAAGCAGCCCATGTCGAGCACACCCTGGATGTATTTTGATGTAACGGGGTCGTGTAACCATCGCCACAATCCAGGCACAGACGCTCGCTGCCCCCAGGAGGATCCCTTTAAGTTCTTTGGAGTCACCCCTCATCTTGGGCCCAGCAGCCAGTGGCCTGTTCTCAATCGCTGGTTTTGCCTCTTTGAGAATTTCGTGTCAGCGGAATCGAGCAGTGTGCAGACTTGTCCACATCGCTGTGTGCTGTGTGTCAGTGGTCGGCCCTGTCCACTGCCACGTGGCCTGCACGGCCGGGACGCACCACCGCGTGTCCTCCCGTTCAGCAGCTGAGGGACACGTGAGCCGTCCTGGTGTCAGGTGGCGAATGGAGCTGCTGTGAGCTTTCACGGATGGGTCTCCGTGGGGACTTGTCTTCGTTTCTCTGCTGATTCGCCAGGTCAGAGGGCAGAGGTGTGCTTTGTAAGGTACCGCCCACCTGCTTTCCAGGGCAGCTGTAGTAATTTGTTTCTGAAACCAGCACTTTTGGTCCAGACACGTAACTGGACTTCCCGACACCCACAACTCTGTGCAACAGTTCTCAAGAAGTTTTTTTATTGGATGCCACGTGTGATTAGGTATGCGGCTCTTAGGCCAAAGGTGATTGCCTGTCTACAGATGGGATGACCCAGATTTGAACTCTGGGTGCTGTGCAAGGTCTGTGTTGTCCTCCTGAGGAGACCAAACGCATCCCGCTGTCCCTTCGCGTGTGTGCCTCACGTGCGTTTCTGGTTCATCCTGGGCTGAGGTAATGCCTGCAAGTGAGAAAAGAATATCTGTGGCTGTCAAACCAGGGAAAGCAATTACTCATGGAGACTTCATGGCATGCTGACCTTTATCCCAGGGGCTGGCAAGGTCAGGTTTAAATCTGAGATGATGAGTGCCTGGGTCAAGGAAGGTTGCTGTCGAATGCTTGGCTTGGGGCTACTGGCTCTGTGTCACACCTGGTGACACTGACTGCCAGGTATACGAAGAGCTGTGGGGACAGAAGCCCTGACTTCGGGCTCATGGGGGTTGCGGCCCTCGAGCCACTGTGTGTGACCTGGGAAGACTCTGCTCGCTGAGCCTCTGCACCCTCCCGGGAGACCTGGGTGCTTCTCCTGGAGTCCACCCCCCTCAGGGGACACG